>JABUQX010094881.1:37500-41701 GCA_015478945.1 Trachelipus rathkii
GAAGACATACCTGTAGAAGAAAGTTTCAAAGACTTGTAGTAACATCTAAGTTTTATTTCTTTAGAGTTAGATTTGGAATTGATGTGATGTTTAATTTTTTTCTTTAATCTGATATTTTCATAATTAAATCTATCTACCGTTTGCGATCTGAAAAAGAATGTCAAGCTATCCTTAATATTTTCTGCTTATTCTTCGACGATTTTCTTATTTATAAAAGTTTTAATGATTTTATCTAGTATATATTGGGGAAAGTTATTAATAGCCAGATTCTGTTTAATTCTTGTGAGCTCTGCTTCAAAAAGTTTCCAGTCAGAACAAATGCGGTAAGCCCTATGCAGTAAAGTTTTAATTAGGGCGATTTTGTAAGTAAGGGGTAAGTGTGAAGATCTTTAAGATCAGTAAGATCTTTGAACACTTAAAAAATGAACATGGAACTCCCAAACCCAATCTCGACATCTCTAATTTTGACATACTGCACCGAGCGGGAAATTTTTTTGAATTGAGGCTGGCTGAGTCGCTCTTAATAAAAAAGCACAAGCCAGTTATCAACATCAAGTACAATGAAATGGAAATTTTTTTGAATTTTTTTTAGTTTTGGCTAGATAGAATCTCTCTATTGTTATAGTTATTACTTAAAGATTTTAGATTTAACGTTAGTTATAAAACATTAATTTGTTACTTCACATTTATATTTAAATAACATTTATTTTGTTTAATCAATTGTTAAATTAGTCTTGAACTCGTCTCCGATGACGCCTGAAGTGACCAGGCGAAATATTAGATTAAAAAATCAGAAAGCGGTTGTTCTATTTTATTCTATAATAGGCCTTAAAAAAATCAATCATGAAGCGGTTGATACCTTTAGGAAATTGGAAAAGGCATGTAAATCTCACATTAAATTAGAAACTGATATAAAATTTCTAAGATATTATTATTATTATTATTATTATTATTATATTATTATTATTTAATTAATTTTTTTATTATTTTATTTATTTTTTTATCTATTATTATTATTATATTATTATATTATTATTATAAAATAATATTATTATTATATATTATTATTATTATTATTATTATTATTATTATTATTATTATATATTATTATTAGTATTATTATTTTTATTATCATTTATTAATATTTACTATTATTATTATTATTATTATTATTATTATTATTATTATTATTATTATTATTATTATTATTATTATTATTATTATTATTATTATTATTATTATTATTATTATTATTATTATTATTATTATTTTATTATTATTATTATTATTATTATTATTATTATTATTATTATTATTATTATTATTATTATTATTATTATTATTATTATTATTATTATTATTATTATTATTAATTATTATTATTAATTATTATTATTATTATTATTATTATTATTATTATTATTATTATTATTATTATTGTAAAGGAAGAAATAGCTAAATTAGTACGTAAAAGAGCTACTAATAAACAAATAATCGCAAATATCAATTAAAAAACTTTTTAAATTTGGTAGTTAGAAAAATTTTACCAATTCTATATTTGGAATTAAAAATAATACTTTTAGTGATGAAGTGGTACAAATTAATACAATTGATAATAGAATTTTAAGGTTGTTGTCTGATTATGATATAGACATAATCAAACAGCATATTTTAATATAATTCCTTTTGAGTCAAGTAATAATACTATTAATGAAAACAATTCAACAAAACAATTTGTTGGTGTTATCTCCAGGATAGATATTAGAGAGTGTAATTTACCCCCACTGCTCTGTGATACTTTCGATGATATGGGAACAAACACATTTGTGTTCTACAATTTCTTGAATAAATTTAGCAACATCATTGGTAATAGTACAGATTTACAAAGTAGCCATAGATCTTCTAACAAATAATTCTTAGACCAACAGCAACAGACGAGGTTAAGTCATCACTCGAGGGGTACTAAAATTGACGAAGATACGAAGTTTTTAAGACTCCCGTTGCCGGGGCCAAGAAAGCCGTTGTTATGGGGAACATTACCTCATCTACGACGAGGTCACGTCATCAAAAAAGGGGCACCAAATTTGAAGGGGATGTGAGCCCTCTATCACCCCCTAAAAGGGAGTGATAAATTCATTGTAAGATGCTAACCAAAACCCATCCATTAATGCTAATATTCACCTTTTTCTACATAATTTAGGAATTACGTATCGAAGACTGTTTTTATAGAAAAACATAATCATATTTCATGACGTTCTACCGAGCGACCAGTGAAAACACATATTTTTGAAGAATAAGAAATTTTTAAATATCATATTTAAGAATAATATGAAATAAAAGGTAAAACAAAAAATCACCCTCCCCTTTCCAGAAAGTAAATTTTTATTCTACTAAGGGAAATCGCAGATAAGCTTGTAAAGATCATTTTAAGAAGTTTATGTCTATGTTATAAAACCTTTACCTGGTTTGAAAATATACTTTATTTTTTTAAAACATAATACAATTTTTATATTAATATATTGCTGAATATTTATTATTCAAAAACCATTTACATAATTTACCCAGGGAAATCTTGTAAAAAAATATTTTGCGAATAAGAACAATCAGTTTAATAAAAAAATTGGTTGTTGTTCAGCAAAAAAAATATCTTTAATTAAAGAATGACAAAAGAGTCATACATAGGTACTTTAACTAGAGGCAAGATTTCAAATTAGATTTCAAAATGCCGCAAAAATGTCAAGTGTTCCTGAAAAGGAGGAAAACCAAGAAACGTTCATAAATAAGAATTTTCGTAAAGGAAGGATTCTCAAAGGACACTAGTATAAAGGTTGCCTCTAAGAGAGTTTAAAAATATGGGTTTAAATTGCGGTTTGATATCTAAAGCTGTTACTAGTTAAGTTATGATGCAGTAGACCAAAAATCGCAGAAGGAGGGGAAAAGACAGTAGGGCTGAAAGAGTACACGTTAAAACTCAATTTTAAGATATATCAACAAGTAATGTTGCAGAGCTCGCGTACTTAGAAATTTAGCGGAGAAATAGATACTTATGACTATACCAAGAGTCAATAAAAAATAAACGGATTATGATATGTAAGAAAAATAATTTCTACAGCAACGATAAGGATATACTTATAATGTTAAGACATAGTCTCAGAAAAAGTGTTATAAATAGATAGGTTACACCAGCACGTAGATGAAATTATCGAAGGGATACTATAAGAGACAAATTATATGTGAGAATGTCGTTGAAGAGAAGGGACATTTTGACACACCTCTATTATCAAGTTGAGAGTGAATGATGCTTACTTTTCATGGTTATATATTTTGAAATTGTCATTTCTATGAGTGAACACATATTTTTATGCAAATGCTGAAAGGTAATGGAAGGTGAAGTGAGAAAGATCAGCAAAATGTGTATAGTATATTAGAACAAAAAATATATTAGTGTTTAAATGTTGTGACAATAGACCTTATAACAGCATCGAGGAAATCGTTTACTTTTAAGGAGTCTACATAACAAGATATTTGATAATGACTAGAAAAATGGTATTAAAGCAATAAACGAGCTCAACGTACTAAACATATTTACTTCGACGTGTATATATTTTTTTATATAAGAACAGGTTGTTCGACAACTTACCAGATGAAAGTGTATTTGGGAATATGAAAAAACAAATAAGAAATTTCATTGGAGACAAATGTCAATTTTAAGACAACCAAAACTATTAATAAATTTCACTCTTTCTGCTTTTGAAATTTGCATTTCAAAGGAAACGAGTAGTTATTTTTTCAAATTCTGAAATCCCGTTTAAAAAACTTCAATCTTTTAAGAAGTAGATACCAAATAAGTATCAAATGTTGAAATTTGAGGAAAAATCGTACTTTAGAGTTATCTAGAGGAAAGTTTAGAGAGTGATATATGGTGGAAAAATTAGCAGAAAAGGCGTAATGTTAGAAGAGTATAAAGAAATGAGATGTTTTATAGAAACAGGGAGATTGTACACAGAGAGAGAGAGAGTAATGAGAATATTTGGTATAATAAAAAACAAATATTGAAATTTCATTAAAAAACATCAATTTATAGACACCTAAAAACTATTAATAAAGATTTCACTTTCTGGCTTTTTGAAATAGCAATTCAATGAAACACATTATCTTTGTCAAATTGCTGAAAAATACCCGATAGAGAGACTCAATTTTA
>JABUQX010094882.1:0-12500 GCA_015478945.1 Trachelipus rathkii
GAAAAACAGGTCAAAACATATCATGGCTCTCCACTGTCATAAAAAACAAGAATTCAGCTAAGAGAATACCATTGTTGCTGAACAAATTTCAACCGCGTTTATCATCCGTGAATTCTGTAATTTTCAAATTTAAATCATATCAATGAGGAAAGGCATGCTAAAAAACTTCCCGATCATTAAATTGTAAACCCAATAACAATTGCTGAAAAATTCGCTGTTTTGCACCAATGAAAGTTTGAATATTGTACTCTAATATTTCAAAATTATCAAAAGTATTAATTGAACCTGTCATGGCATTTTTAGATATGTAAGAGCGTTGACTACATGTATCTATTGCTCCTCTTCTTACTGTAACCTTTTTGTTGCCTTTAAAGAGTTGAAAGGAAATTGTTGGCAACAAATACACTTTATCCACATTTTGTTGGAAACTTATACATAAGGAGCTAACAGACTCATTTTGCTCATTTGGGATATCATTGGGACAAAAAGCTGTTATAATATGGGAATTAGCTTTACACTTAAAACAATTAAATCTTAATTTATTTTTAATACCATAACATTTTTCAGGCACATGACCCAAACCTCCACAATGATGACACATGTTTAGCTCTTTGGCACGTTTTATACTCTGAGACACTGTTGGATACTTGTCACATAAATAGAGAGGATGATTTTTTAATTGACATAGCTTACAAATTGTAGGGTTGTAAGTTTGAGTTTCTATTTTATTATTACATACATTTTTAAGAATCTTTACTATTATTTACAGTTTTAAAATTTTGAAGAGTATTAGATTTAGGAGCTTTAGTAGCTTGAAAAACTTTATTTACTTTAGTTTTGGTTGATACATCCTTCCTATTTTGGGACAAAATACTTAAAGTATTAATAACCTCATTATAATGATCAAACAATTGTACCAAAGTAGGATAATTATTTGCAATTTTATGTATTAATTCACTTTTAAACACTTTAGGCAATTTTTGAAATATTATATTACTCAAGAGTAGACTTCCAGGTGTATCAGTCAGCTTCTAAAAGTCTACTTCATAACTCTTAAGTTCATAAATCATTGACCACACATTAAGATATTACACTGTTCAAAATTTTCAAAAAGCCTTCAATCATTACCTTCCGATCAACCTTAAATCTAAATATATTTATATTTCAGTTAATTATGAAGGCCTATTCAAGAAATTTCTTTCTTTATAACCTTAAGGCTATCGTGCATTAGCATTTTTATCTGTAATTAGGATCAGATGGCTTACTACTTTTGGCATAAGTCCTTTAAAAAGAACCAATGAAATAAGTAACTTTACTGAATTGGTTAAAATTACTCTATATCGATTAAATTATAAATTTTTTAGGAAAATTGGAAAAAAAGCAGATTTTATTTGTTTCCCAATCCATTCAAATACTTCTCAGCATTGGCCAACTGACGGCAGTTTTGGGAATCATTTATATTGTTAACGCTTATTTATTTAATCCAAAAAATTATTCAGATTTACACTCTCCATTTTATTTTTACAATTGCTTAGGAAAATAGTTTTTTTCAAAGGACAATAACTCAGCTGACAACTCAAAATGGTAATCTACTTGACCTTCAAGCTCAGAATTAAAATAAGAAGGATCTAAATTATCTACATTATTATCAGACAACAGTATGACAATCTCTTCATCCAAACTTTTAATAGAAAGACTTCTTTCTCAATATCGTATTTACAGCTCTAAATAGAGGCTGTTAATTTATTTTCATTACCAAAAGCAGTTAACTTTTTTAAATTATTAGTAATTTTTGCTTTAGAAATAGCTCTTTTTCTTATCAAAACTTTAACAGAAGCTTTACAAGAGCTTAAGGCTTGAGCTTCTTCATCAGTTAGGCCCTGAATTTGATTAGGTATATCAAACTTAGGCCTATAATAAAATTACTATTTGCCAATATATAAGTGTTGTTTACCTTAATATAATTAATTTTCCTAACCAATAAATGAAATCCAATTCATTAAATAGGCAGCTTTATAATTTTCTCAATATCTATAGCACTTTCGCAGCATGTAGACTACTGCTTGCTAAACAAACTTAATTCTAATTTTCGCTAAAAATTGCTTAATCATATTGATTATTATAAACTATCCCATCACCAATTACTAACACTATCACCTTTTTTATAATATATTTACACTAGAAATGCTTAAAAACTCATTTCAATTTACAAAGTTTCACTCTTAAAATTTACATTCAAGCCTTCATTGAATAATTATAAGATCAAAATAAAATCGGTAGACGGATACACACGCAAAAGACGTCAAGAACATTACAGTAGCGCTCCACTATCGATATTGAAAATATCGATCTTTCAAAGGACAATACGTGATGCAATTCTCGATACGAAAATAGAAAACTTTTTCTGAGTTAAAAATTATTTTTTGAAATAAAAAATATATGTTAACCGTGCTAAGTTGGAAATTAAACTGGCAGAGCTCGAAGACCTTTGGCATTATACTTCTTTGGAAAAAATATTCTTTGAAGAAAAAATATATCAAGAGCTAAATGAAATATTAAAACATCCTACTTGGGAAGTATTACAGCGCAACTTTAAATATCGTAAGGACTACAATTATTACCAAAACAGTTACCTGGCAAGGCTCTACCGCGTAAATAATAAATCATAATTACAGAGATCCTTTGCATTGAATCACAAGATAGGAGCAATTAAGGAGTGTGAGTTTCAAAATTAATTGACTTTTCAGAACGATATTGCACTGCTTCTTTATTTTTAACTTAAGGAATTTCAATTAGAGAAATATTTCATAAAAATTTTCCTCTAAATTGAACAACTCATCGTAATACTTATAGTCTAATTAAGTAGAACCTTGCAACTTTATATATGTTAAACAATTTAAAAGTTGCATATAAACAAATACAACTTTTTCGAACGATGGAGCACACTTACGAATTTGCCATCCTTGATTATCGAAAATCTCTAAAGAAATATGGCAAGGAGTCGCGACGAAAAACATATGCGCCTGCGTCATATTGGTTAATATACAGGGAACAATTGGAATACGTTTCTACTAAAATTAAGCTATAATTATTTTAAAAATAATTAAAGTTAATAAATAAATTAAGATTTAAACAATAAATATGAAATTTTCTTAATTATAATTTTAACACCTAAGGCAATTAAAAAACAGCACTTTCATGCACACACAATATAAGCGATCAAGCAACTATAACATTGCTCACAATACGGCGACGCCCAACACGACGAAAAAACCAAAACCATAGCAACACTCATCGGGGAAAGGAAACAGGAAAACATTAAGCAACAAAAACGCAAAAAAAAAAAAAAGAAACAAATAAAAAAAACACACGGCACTTCGCGAAAGACAACATCATAAAGCAACAGCAAGATATACCAAGATGATCACGTAAGAAGACTCATCAGCCCAATGAAACGAGAATATACAAAATGTATAATTAGCCATACCACAAAAACACGTCATAAACCATAATGCAATGAAAATAAACGGAACCGATGATCAGGCAATACAAGCCAATGACTCACACCATTAAGTTCACCACCCGGAAAACACCGCCCGAAGGTCATAATTCCGCTGCGACTCCAACTCCACGACTCCGATAACACAATCCGTTATTGGAAACTTCAATCTGTGGCTCAGCGTTCCCGACCCACTTCTCCACCTCCGGTACCCCATCGCATGATTAATCATCATAAACCTCAATCCCTCGGCTTCCGAAATTCAGGGCTCTCCGATTACATATCCCTCCCCATTCCGACTCAAACGCGGCACGTTCCCGGACACTTACGCTCTGGCAGCACCCAGATGGATACCAACCATCACATCCATAACCTCGTGGCCGATAAACCTGAGACTGTCACACCTCCACAACAGACCAAACGTTAAAAAATGAATGAGCCGCTGACTCCCCACTGACATCATTTCGTACTGCCGAACGTACAACCCTGAACCTCTTCCTAGGAACCATCCAAGCATCATTCTGAACACGAAAACCGCCCTGAGGAGCAACACAAACGTCATTCTTCGAGACTATGGGAAGTTTACCCGTTCCCGATCCCGGAAAATTCCACTGAATTTCCTCCCCATTCACGCTCGTACACTTACTGATATTCCAAAATTACATTATCCCGCCCGCAAGCCGACGTGGTTCTACTCAACTTAAAGACCCTTCTCACCTCTGACAACAACGATTAGACCCTCCTTCTCCCGATGTTCAATTCCCGATTCATCCAACACCGCATCCAACTCTGGTTCCACTCAAATGTACTTCTTTCACAGCCCTTCGGGAGTTCACACTCAGTCTGATTTGAACACCACCGTACATCTGACCAACAGACACCCCAACCCTTCGTTCGACGTTACCTGGGACCCGAGAATAGCCCTCAAAACCAATTACTCCTTCATCTTGGCTCATCACAAACTCTGAATACCTTCCCTTACCTTCCTCTTTTTGGAACTCACTACAGGACATTCCCTTTAGGTAGTCACCTCCCTCGGCGGGTTGCCTCATCTTGCGAAGCCCGCTGATTGCCTCTAAAGCCACTCTCATTTCCCTTGATGGAGGCTTCGCCATGCTAGAGCGTTCCCCCCCTCGCTCCGCGGTAATGCACGGTTCAATTCCCGTCGTTCCGGGCAACGATTAACCCAATGACCAAAAGAGCCACACAACAAACATGCTCCTAACCACCATCTACACTCTGCTCTCACGTGCCCCATTGGACCACAGTAAAAACACGGTTATTCTTCTAGGAAGAAAAAGAACCCCTATATTGACCTCGACTTACCCCCGAAATGAGCCCCTGAACCCATTCTGGCCCTCTCACGCCCACTAGCTGACCGCCCTCCCGTCGCACTCTTCATTCACTAGCACTATACGTCTCCGTACCATCCCCGGATCCGCTTTGCATAATTCCCGTGTGGACCCGGCTTATGGCTCTCGACTGCCCCCATTCTGATATTTCACCCCTATACATACTTTCCAGGTTCACAAATTGGGTCACATTTCCCACAACATCCGCTTTCAAGCTCTTTACCACTTCCCGCTGTTTCAACGAATTTGCACTCGCCATTGGGCCGTGAACGGTTCAATATGCGAAAGTCTCTCCCGCTTGTTTCAACAAACTCGCGCCGATTTCACACTTCTCATCCCCCAAATTACGCTGAATTCCCACTGCCGTTTGTTTATTTTCGCGAAAGATGAGACAGTCAACTCAATGTCCTCATGGCTCCTCCACCTTTGCTGTAGCCATGTCGTCAGTTCGATCATCGTCGCGGATCAACATCTGGAATCCCGTCACTTGAGTGCTCGCGTCCGCTCATTCAACCATCTCCCTAACTTCCTCCCTAGTTAAAGTCTGAACACTGACACCCCTTTGGTTAGTCCAGTCCAAACCATCATTCAGGTCCGCTATCTGGGTACCTGCTTCCCTCCACTCGTCCTCCTACCCTCTTCCATGACTGATAGTTTGAACATGCGACTTCTTTGTGTCAAACCGTGTTCACATCCCCCTCCATGGTGACACCATGAAGCACGCATCTTTGGACAACATGCGGACCATATGTTCGAAAGCCAATTCTTGCTGCTAAGTGCGCTCTGGACGGCTTAAGCCCGGTGTCCCCCCCCCTCCAATGCTGCCGCCTTCTTCGGTCGAGTCCCGCTCTTCGCATTGCCAACCACGACAAATTCTACCTATCTAACCAATGGCTTTGAACTCAACCCTCCCTTATCCAGCTAGCCCAAATCCCGTCCATCACTCCTGAACGAGACCCAATACTTCGAAGAAGGCATGTTTCAGGACGCAACACGGCTCCTCCAATAAGGTTCAGGTACGATACTCCCACTATGCACGCTAAAAGGGCTTAACGGTTCCACCGAGCATCAACGCGACCTGCGACCACTCAACAATATCCCGCTGGGGTGCCAAAAAATTACTATTTGGCGAATCGACAAAGCAAACCTTCGCACTGCCCGGATACGAGGCGGAGGGTTCTAGCCTCCCGTTAATTCAGTTGGTTGAGCTCCAACGTGATCTCTCGCCAACAGCTAAGCTAATCACTGGGTTCATCTGAATATAGTATCGGATTATGTTCGTTGGCTCGCGGTGACTATGCTCCCGTTTGACACCAAACCTTGAACGATTTAAACCTGCTCCCGCCCTCTCCGTTTTCCGCCGACTTCGATCGCTACGCGAGTGACAGCACCCGGTGGAATTTTCCAAGCCGCCCGATTCCTCTAAAACGGACGTGGGTTAGCCCGTTCCCTTCCCTGCCTCGGAGTTTTTTCACGGTATCTCCCTACATTTGCTTTATTCGCAGCTGACGTCAATGCATCGGGGGTATAAGCGAGGTAGCTGAAACTTCTTTCTTCCATCAACTGTTTTCGGGAAGGGACCTTGAATGAGGAATAACACTGGAAAACTGGTGATGGTGTTTCGTCAGTGAATACCTGGCCGCTGCTGCCTCTATAACGTTCTCTTTTCTGGCTACCCTTAACTGTTAGAATGTAAATTTGTTAAGTACAGTAAGTAGGCTAACGATTGACAATTCCCTACTCCTGTGTGCCTTGATTGACAGGCCTTTTTCCTTAAGCAGTATTTCAGTATTATCGGGGACAATAAGAAACGAAACAATTAAGACTATAATTTCAAGCTGAACACAACTTCATTTTCACAATAAGAGCCGCCACTTTGCGGAGATCATACGCTAAAGAAACAAAACAATATTACAAAACTGAAGAGGAGTGCCAGTGTACCTTGAATATGCCGCACCCCAAAGCGCTCCCCTATTGGTGCACGGACCACTCGATGTTGCCGTATGTTTCGAACTATGCAGAGTTCGATATAACTTCTGCTTCCAATCTCAGTTGCCCAGAATGTGGGCATGACCGTCCAATGTTCCTGATTCCGCGGCAATTTCCGCGGAAGTTGGGCGCTAATACACGCACTCGTCCCTTCGAATATGAGAAAAGCTTTTGGTTCGCGAGCTTCCTTCACTAATTTTAGAGAGGCCCCTAATGATTCTTCCTAGAATCGCTCAATAGTTGTTGATCTCTTAAACAGTTATGATTTTCCCTGATTAGTTCACTTGCAACAACAAACACTTATTGCCCAGTATCTAACCTAACTCCTACATACAGTGCGTCCACTAGTTTCATAACTTACCCAAAGGGGTGGAAACTACCTCTCAAGGTTCTTTCCTGCGGCTTTCACTTTAATCACTCCCTCAGTGCTCTTGTTCTGTTTAATTGGGGCTTTCCACTGTCATGCCCTCACTTCAAGTATTGTTAAATAATTTAACCTACTCTTTAAATTTAAAAAGAAACAAAAAGGATGAAATAAATGATAATTAACCTAACACTAAAATGATGAAAAAGTAATAAAAATGAACATAAGCAATAATAATAATAAGAAGAACCCTCAATTCCCTACAGTACTTTTGAAGTTGTAATTGTTTTAAAACACTACTATTATTTTTCCCACAAGGCAATCCATATTTTCCTCTGTTTTCTATTAACTCTTGTGTTACAAGCTCCCGAATTTGTTGGTGATTATCTTGTGAACCATTCATCCATACTGCTAAACATTGGAAAAGAGAATCGCCACCTCCTGGCATTTTAACTTCTGTAAATCCGGGTGGTATCTCTACTTTTTGAGTTCTTTCTAAAGATTCTGTTAACTGGCCTTTTTGGGATCTAGAAAGGGCATCAGCGATAATGTTTTGCTTGCCGGGGATATAATGTTCATATTCGATGTCGTTCAATTCTTCTAATGTTTGGGCAACCCTTTGATTTACTAAGGGCATGTTATTTAGATACAAGAGGGGTTTATGATCTGTATGAATATGTACTTTAATTCCATACAGAAATGGTTTTAAGGACTTTACTGCCCATCTTATCGCAGCAACTTCTTTCTCTGTTGTGCTATAATTCCGTTCGGCCTGAGAAAAAGTTGTAGAGATAAAAGCGATAGGTTTTTTCGTCACCATCTTTTTGTTGGGCTAAACAGGCTCCTACTCCTATATCGGAAGCATCTACATATAATAAGAGGGGCTTAGCATTTTCTGATCGATCAGGATAGGTCAAAATTTGAGGCTCGATCAAGTGCTGCTTTAGTTCTTCAAAAGCCTTTTGACATGCGCTTGTCCAGGTAATGGTCTTCTTTCCCAAGAGGTCAAATAATGGTTTAGCTATTTCAGAACATCTGGGTATGTGCCGGCGATAAAAATTCATCATACCCAGAAACTGACGGAGTTTTCTAATTGTTGTAGGGGCTGGAAAATCTTGAATCCCTTGTAAATTTTTCGCAAGAGGCATCATTCCCTTTTCCGACACTCTATGCCCTAGGTACTGAACTTCCTTTCGCAGTAAATACGTTTTGCTTGGCTTAACTTTGAAACCAGTACTTTGGAATGCCTTTAAAACCTTTTCCAAGGAAATCAAGTGTTGTGCAAAAGTTTTGCTCATGATGAGAACATCATCAAGGTAGACCATCACCTCGGTCCATGGGATGTGAGATAAAGCCAACCGCATTCCTCGCTGGAAAGTTGCGGGTCCGTTCTTCACTCCAAAAGGCATCCTTAAAAATTCCCAGTGGGACAAGGGAGTGGTAAAAGCTGTTTTCTCTATGCTGTTCTCATCCATTTCTACTTGGTAATAGCCTTTAACTAAATCAATTGTTGAAAAATAGGTCATTCCCTGCAGACTAAACAACATATCAATTAAATTGGGAATGGGAAAGCTATCGCCCTTAGTTATTTTATTTAATTCCCTATAATCGATACATAAGCGAATAGTTCCATCTCCTTTTCTAATTGGTACCACAGGGGCAGAATATGGTGAATGACTTTTTCGTATTATGCCTTCAGCTTCCAATTTTTGACAATTTTCTTCAATCTCTGCCAACACAGGTCCTTGGAGTCGTCTAACAGGTACCTGTACTGGGGCTTCAGTAGTTGTTTCTATTTTGTTTTTAATGACAGAAGTACACCCCACGTCAGAATCGCCAGTACTGAGGACTGTAGGATATTTCTGTAAGAGTTCTAAAACTTGTTTTTGCTCACTTTGAGAAATATTGGCTTCTTTAAGACGAAATTCGTCAATCAGTCCACCAGGTGTCCAACCAATTGTATCAGTGGTGGCCACTTCTGACAATTCCACCATATGAATGGATGGATTATCTTTTTCCAATTCTTCTGCCTCACCTATAATTTGGCCCTTTTTCATCTTTCTAACTGTGTCACTTTCATTCACCATCATTAACACAGCACGGTTATTTTGGACATGAAGAATTGCAGGATCCATTCGGACGACTAGGGTTTCTTTTGGATTTACAAACATGATAGTTCCTTGGTCAGTTTCCAAGTTATCCACTTCAATCTCCACTACAGAACATGATTTGGGAGGTATCTTTATATCTTTTGTCAAAAAGCAAGAGAATATTTCAGGTGATAGAATTCTAATGTCCCTTGCAACCGACTTAACATAATTTCCATTTCTGCTAACTAGCTCTTTTTCACGAGTATCAGGTAACAAGTGCTCACTCTCCAAGATGTCATATCCCAGCACTACGTCATAGTCAGTAACTTCATCATGAATCACAACGAATTTTGCAGGTTTCATGGTATAATCTGGTGATAAAGTCAGGGCAATCTGCACTTCTCCCAATACAGGAAAACGCACTCTCCCTATACCTTCTATCCCTTTATATATAGTTTCTGTTAGAATGTACTTTCTTTTATCTAATTGATGGTACCGTCTTGCAGCCAACAGGCTAACACCTGCACCTGTATCCACAAACGCTGGAAGATTTCCTAAATTAGGTTGATCAATTACACAAACTTTTATAATCAATGTATCTTCTGCAGGCCTCAATAACCTGAGTGCAATAATATTTTGGTCATCTTCCTGAGGTGGAATCTGATTAGGGGCTTTTTCTTCACCACTAACGAGTGATCCAAATTTTGGAATAGAGATTTTCCTTTTAGGAACATTTAGTGGTCTAGAATTAGTCTTACAAGGTTCTGGCGGCAAAACTTCCTGTGACTCTCCAGAAAATTTCCTATCCTCAATATGATGTTGGCATTCCCTAATTTCTTGGGGCTCTGTTGTGAGGTCCTCCACAACAGAGCCAACTAGTTTCCCAGTTTCGAAGGGCAGTCCTTTCCTAGATGATTACTCTTACAATAAGGACAACTCAACTGGGTCCCATTTTTTTCAGGACAGTTTTCCACTAAATGTCCAATTTCTTTACAACGAAGACACTTTCCTTGGGCCTCATAACAATCTTTAAAAACATGTCCCCTTTTACCACAATGTTGACAAAATGGTCTTGCTCGACATTGACTCATTAGGTGCCCCTTCTTCTTGCAAAAACGGCAATTTACATTTGCACTCTGTCCATTATTGAACCCTTTATTTTTATCAAAATTTGATATAAAGGTCCTTGATTGAAAACTTCTCTGTGGACTAGATTTTGGACACTGATGAGAAGAACTCTCCTGTGTATTTACTTCCCTCTGCCTTTGATTGTCTGATGCTGATGAGGGCTTTTGTAAATGACAACAACATGAAATAGATTGGGGTACTGGAGATACAGCACCGATCAAAACTGCCTCATCAGTCAAATCCACTATGTCAGGGACACTTTTACCTACTGCTTTCTTAAGGGGATCATAATTAGTGTCTACTATCGCCACAAGGCGCTCCCATGGGATCTGTATACCCAAAGTATTTTCAATGGTACTAAAAGTAGTCTCAACTTGCTGTTGCACTTTTACTGGCAGACTACTGAGAAATTTTCTCCTAACCAATGGCATTTTCCTCACATCTGATCCTGGAAATGCACGTTGTGCCAAGCCAATCAGACGTATTGCAAACACGGGAATACTTTCTCCATCTTTCAACTTTGCATCCGAAAATTTATCAGTTTCCAATTTCTCCTCTTTAGTCAATTCCTCCTTGAACCATTGTAACAGTTGAATTTTCATGTCACTATAATCAGTTGTATTCCTTGAAATAACTCTATAAACCTCATAGGTGGTACCCTCCAGATGAGTTCCCAACAAAGGAACCATTCCATCAGAGGATCCTGGATATTTCTTTCTACAATAATCTTCAAAGCGAGAGAGAAACTGGGAAAGAGTCTCTCCAGATTCCTCTCTATATTTACCAGGTGGTATAAGCTTAGGAGTTTGGGACAAGGCAAAAGTTTGCATAAAATCAGTCATTACTTTAAACATGTCTGCATTTTGCGCAATTAACGCTTTCAGGGTGTCATTGTCAATATTGACTGTATTTGACTAAATTAGCTTGCGATGGAGGTGTGTTAGGTGTAGACTGGGGTGGTGTATTAGAAGGTGGATTTGCGGGCTGTTCAGAAGTAGGTACAGAAACCTCCTTCTGGTCCGCTAAAAGTTGATTCATGCCGTCTTTCGACATAATAAAAAGAAAAGTGGTCTGTACCCAAAGAAAAACCCAATAATTGGCTTCAAGCAGAACGCAGTTAAACTGCGCTCTGCTACCAATTTATATTGGGGGAAAAGACTAAAGTAGAAGCAAAAGAATGAAAATTTAAAGAAATATAATGGCAGTGGAAATAAAAACCGTAGATCAGTAATTTAAATTAAATAATGATGCCTACCTTGTTTGTAGGCCAAGGAATCGTCCCCAATTTTTAAGGTGAGGAATGGTAGCTTCTACCTGACCTGCGTTGCTGCTCGAAAGCCTAAAATGATTAGATGGGGTTAAGTTAAAGAAAGAGAAGCATATAAAAACAAGTAATGCTCACACAACTAAAGGAAATACGTACCTGGGTACAGACAAACTCATATGATTTAAGGACTTAAGAACTTACACCAGATATGACACTCAAAAACTTAGAAAGATAAAATAATAAGTGAAATTGGATTTTTAAACAAATTTAATGTAATTTTTCTTAAAAGGATGGTATTTACAATTGATACTTTACACATTAGAACTTACCACTCTCACATTCATTCCATCACACACGCCTTTTTCACAGCTTTATTTTATTCAAACACACTATTAATTAATTTAACCTAAATCTAACTTAAGATTACAAAGATTATATTATATATATATATAATAAATAATATAATACTATATACTTATATATATATATATATATATATATATAATATATTATATGATTATTTATGTTTAATATATATTTATGTAAATATATAATATGTTTATATATATATATATTTTATATATATTTAAATATATATATATATATATATATTAATTATATATATATATATAGATATATATATAATATATATATATATTATATATATATATATATATATATATATATATATATATATATAATATATAATATATATATATATAAAAAATATAATTTTTTTAATTATCTTTTTTTGATCTTTCGGTACTTCAAGCATTTAAGTTTAAAATATTTAGTGGTGGTTTATGTCTTT
>JABUQX010094883.1:0-16697 GCA_015478945.1 Trachelipus rathkii
CTAACACCTATGGGGGATTAGTATGCTTTTGTTTTTACTGCTTTAACTCCCATGTTTTACTGCTTTAACTCATGTTTTAATGCTTTAACTCATATGTTTTAACTCATATATTTATAATTTATTACATTATAGTTTTTTTATTTTTTTTAATATTTTTATGTTTATTTAATTATTATTTTTATTTATTTTTATTATTGTTTTTTAATTATTTTTATTTTTTTATTTTTATTTTTAATTATTAAAACTTAGTGTTATTTACTTCATGCCTATTGTTATTATTATTTTAGAACACACATACACATCACACACACAACACACACTTACACTTATACACACATTAACTATGACACTTATACACACATTCAACTATGGCCATTACATTTACCCATAGACACTTACATTTAAACTTATACACACGTGGTCGACACCAACACACACACACGACAAACTTACCTTATAAACACACATTCACTATGACACTTATAGCACACATTCACTATGCACTTACATTTACCATAGAACACTTACATTTACACTTAAACACACGCGGTCACACACACACCAAACACTTACACTTATACCACATTCACTATAAACTACACACATTCACTATGACATTTACATTTACACCAATAGACACTTACATTTACACTTACACAACACCACACACACACACTCAACACACACATTACATTTACACTCACACACAGATTTTACTTACACACGACATATGCGACAGATTTACTTACAACTCACACGATTTACTTCTCACAACACAGATTTACTTACACTCACACAGATTTTTCGGTCAACACACACACAGATTTTACTTACACACACAGATTTACTTAACACACACAGATTTACTTACACCCACACAACAGATTTACTTACACTCACACACAGATTTTACTTTAACCACACACACACCACACAACAAACACACACCGCAGACACCGCACACGTCAACTTACACATATACGTATAATTTATTAAAACATTTATGTTTTAATTAAACACGTACACATTTATATTACTCATCAAAATATAACTAAAATTATTTCAAAGTTTTCTTAAAACTTCTATAATAAATCAACCATTATCTTTGAACAAGGAATTTATTATTAACTGTTAAATACTTTTTGTTTATAATTTTATAACTATAAGTTTTAAAATACTTTTACTAAAATTTTATGAAATTTTTATTTAAAAACATATTTTACGTACCTTAGCAATAAATCAGTAAATCAGTAAGGGTCAGCCCCTAGCACCCCTCTACACCAAACTATGCCACGTTTTTGTTCTATTGACTTACTGCTTTACATCATCTTTAGCAATGTAATAAGTATAAAAGAACAAAATAAGTTCTTCTCTGCTAACATCACATGGTATTTTATTCTAATCTTTCTAAGCTCTATTTTTATAAATAACAATTATTCACTTACATTTATTTATTCGTTCAATGTTAACTAAAAATATTTCAAGGTTTTTTAAAATAATTCGGATTTTCTTTATTATTATTATTATATTTATTATCTATGTACATTGACAATCCACGAGAGAACACAACAACCCGCACTCCTTTCAGATACGAAACTGAACTCTCTCTGTAAAATGTGTTTAAAATACTACTTTAGGCTAAAATTTTAGGATAAAATACCTTTTTGTAGGCCCAGGGCGATTTTAGCCTAGATTCAAAGGTCAAAATATATTTCAAACTGACCCTTTTTCTGTAAAATGTGGTGCCATAACTACGTTAGGCCTAAATTGTTAGGATAAGCCTTTTTGTATTCCATGCTGATTTAAGCCTAATACCCAGGTCAAAAGGTAACTCCAGTATAGACAAGAATCATTGTTATTATTATGTTTATTTTTTTATACATATATTTCAAACTGAAACATCTGGATCGGTAAGATCCTTTAAGTAGGTAAGAAGGAAATGTTTTCCTAACTTGTGATTGGTCGGAGTATTCCTTATCTCTATTCACCCTCGATGGTGATTGGTCGAGAATTATTTTATCGTCTTTGAAAATTAACTTTGTTCTTTAAACTTGTATTTGCAGGTGTGTTTTATTATCTTTAGACCCAAACTCATTTTAAATCATAGTCCATTTTAGCTGTTAAGCGGTGCACAATTTATCTGATTTGTATTAAAGTGTTTTTTACTTTTACTAAGTGTATATATATTTATATAAAATACTTACATCACTAAATTTTTAATTTCACTAGAATAGATAATACTTAATTCACTAGATTTATAGTAAATCACGTGCAGCAAAACGCAAGAGCGCCCGCAAGCGCGACCCGGTGGGGATCCGACGCATGAACCCGCCGGCGTAATATTACTTAGAATCGAAAAATATTTTCTTTATGATACGCCGTTGTAAACTTTCATTACACCATTTTGTATTTCAAATATACCGTTTCCTATATTATGATTCGTTCATTTATTTCTTACTTGAACATTTTTATTTTATTATATAGAAAATACCATTTTCACTGGTAAAGTTTCTTGAGAAACATTTAGTTTTGAAAAGAAAATTTTGTTTTGTAGAAAAGGCAGTTTGTTTATTTATCTAAAGTTAATTCGTTGAGGGATATAGAACAAATGACTTCCGGCTGTGACGTAGGTCCATGTTTCTCTTTGTGTATGCCTTTAAAGATCTTATTCTACTTTAAGGAATGTAAACACAGTTTTTATAATGCTTAAAGTTACACCTATATACGACGTAGAGTATGTATAGAAGTTATCCATTCCCTCCCTTTTCAAGATATGTCTTTACGGTTTTATCTTCTTTATGTATAAGTTATGAAAAAGTTTTTTATTCTAAAATATTATTACATAATTCTAATTTAATATAATTAAATACACAATGTGTGTACATGCATAATAAACTTCCCTCATTGTACAAACCGTAATTTCTCTTTATGGATTTCCAGTATTGGTTATCATATTCATTATACTTCAAAATTACAAATCGAAGTATGTAAGTTCATCCCTCTTCTATATCAAGATGTTGTATGCATTCGGCACCATCGAGAATATCTCCTTGGTTTTTAATAAACATGATATACCAGAACTTTAAATAAACTAATGCGCTTGAACACATGTTTTAAGGTTCTATAATATACCTTGATACAGTACAAAAACTAATATTATACATACTGAATGGAACGGTGTCCAAAAGATATCAACCTCTAGGATGTAAGCCCTACCACTTTGAAATACAACGCGCCATATTTTCGCGACCGCGTAGTAATATTACGCCGGCGGGTTCATGCGTCGGTTCCCCACCGGGTCGCGCTTGCGGGCGCTCTTGCGTTTTGCTTCACGTGATCTACTATAAATCTAGTGAATTAATTATTATCTATTCTAGTGAAATTAATAATTATTCCTCAATGTAAGTATTTTTTATAAATATGATATACACTTAGTAAAAATAAAACACTTTTAATACAAATCAGATAACTTGTGCACCGCTTAACAGCTAAAATGAACTATGATTTTAAAATGAGTTGGGTCTAAAAGATTAATAAAACAACCTGCTCAAATACAAGTTTAAAGAACAAAGTTAATTTTCAAAAGACGATAAATAATTCTCGACAATCACATACGAGGTCATATAGAGATAAAGATTATCCGACCAATCACAAGTAAGGAAAAACGTATGTTCTTACGCCTGCTTTAAAGGATCTTACCGACTCCAGCATGTTTTCAGTTTGAAATATATTTATAAAAATTAATAATAACAATGATTCTTGTCTATACTGGAGTTACCTTTTGACCTGGTGTTAGGCTTAAATCAGCATGGGATACAAAAAGGCTAACCCCAAATTTAGGCCTAACGTAGTTATTGCACCACATTTTACAGAAATAGGTCAGTTTGAAATATATTTGACCTGAAATTAGACCTAAATCGCCCCGGGCTACAAAAAAGGATATCCTAAATTTAGGCAAGTAGTTATTTCAACACATTTACAGAGAGAGGTCAGTTTCGTATCTGTAGCGAGTGCGGGTTGTTGTGTTTCTCGTGATGGATTGTCAATGTACATAGATAATAATAATAATAATAATAAAGAAAATCCGAATTATTTAAAAAAACTTTGAAATATTTTTTAGTTAACATCGAAAATAATATTAATGTAAGTGAATAATTTTATTTTAAAATAAGAACTTAGAAAGGAATTTTAATAAAATAACAGTTATGTTACGGCAGAGAAGAACCTTGTTCTTTTTATACTTATTCATGGCTAAAGATGATGTAAAGCAGTAAAGTCAATAGAACAAACCGTGGCATAGCGTTGGTGTAGAGGGGTGCTAGGGGCTGACCGTACTGATTTACTGATTTATTTGCTTTAAGGTACGTAAAATATATGTTTTTAATAAAATTATCATAATAAATTTTAGTGAAAGTTATTTTAAAACTTGATAGTATAAAATTTATAAACAAAAAGTATTAACAGTTAATAATAAATTCTTTGTTCAAAGATAATGTTGATTTATTATAGAAGTTTTTAAGAAACTTTTGAAATAATTTTAGTTATATTTGAATGAGTAATATAAATGTACGTGTTTAATTAAAACATAAAATGTTTTAATAAATTATACGTTATATGTGTAAGTGAGTGTGTGTGTTGTGTGTGTGTGTGTGTGTGTGTGTGTGTGTGTGTGTGTAAGTAAATCTGTGTGTGAGTGTAAGTAAATCTGTGTGTGGGTGTAAGTAAATCTGTGTGTGTAAGTAAATTGTGTGTGTAAGTAAATCTGTGTGAGTGTAAGTAAATCTGTGTGTGAGTGTAAGTAAATCTGTGTGTGAGTGTAAGTAAATCTGTGTGAGTGTAAGTAAAATCTGCGTGTGTAAGTAAATCTGTGTGGTGAGTGTAAGTAAATCTGTGTGTGAGTTGTGTGTGTGTGTTGGTTAAGTAATGTAAGTTTCTATGGGTAAATGTAAGTGTCATAGTGAATGTGTGTATAAGTGTCATAGTGAATGTGTGTATAAGTGTAAGTGTGTGTGTGTGTGTGTGTGTGTGTGACCGCGTGTGTATAAGTGTAAATGTAAGTGTCTATGGGTAAATGTAAGTGTCATAGTGAATGTGTGTATAAGTGTCATAGTGAATGTGTGTATAAGTGTAAGTGTGTGTGTGTGTGTGTGAACCGCGTGTGTATAAAGTGTAAATGTAAGTTGTCTATGGGTAAATGTAAGTGCCATAGTTGGGGGGGGGGGGGGAAAAAAAAATGTTTTTTGTGCGATGAGATTAGACATTGGAGGGATGGATACTGTGTAAGTTGTGGGTGTGTTGTGTGTATGTCGTGTTTAAAATAATAATAACAATAGGCATGAAGAAAAAAAACTAAGTATAATAATAAAAATAAAAATAAAATAATAAAAATAATAAAAATAATAATAAAAATAAATAAAAATAATAATAAAAAATAAAGTATTAAAAAATAAATAAAAACATAATGTTATAAATATATGAGTTAAGCAGTAAAAACATAAATGAGTTAAAGAGTAAAACATATGGAGTTAAAGCTAAACTGAGTTTAAAGCAGTAAAAAAACCCAAATGAAAAAAAGGGGTTTTTTTTAAGCAAGTAAAAAAAAAAAAAAGTAAAACAAAAGCAACTAATCCCCCTTGGGTGTTAGGTAACACCTTCTATTGATTTACTGATTTACTGCTTTTAAGGTATGTATGTTAATAAATATATGAGTTAAGCAGTAAAACATATGAGTTAAAGGCAGTAAAGCAGAAAGTTAAAGCAGTAAAGATGCAGAAAGTTAAAACAGTAAAGCAGAAAGTTAAACCAGTAAAGCAGAGAAATTAAAAAGCAGTAAAGCAGAAAGTTTAAACAGTAAAGGAATTAAGCAGTAAAGCAGTAAAACAAAGCATACTAATCCCCCCTTGGTGTTAGGTCTCACCTCTAATTGATTTATCTTGATTTACAAAATAAAAAACATAATGTTATAAATATATGAGTTAAAGCAGTAAAGCTAGTGAGTTAAAGCAGTAAAGCAGAAAGTTAAAGCAGTAAAGCAGTAAAACAAAGAATACTAATCCCTTAGGTGCTAAGGTAACACCTCTATTGATTTACGATTTACGTGCTTTAATGTATTGTATGTGAGTTAAGTGAGTTAAAGCAGTAAAGTGAGTAAAGCAGTAAAGCAGAAAGTTAAAAGAGTAAAAGCAGTAACACAAAAGCATACTAATCCCTTAGGTGTTAGGTAACACCTCTATTGATTTACTGATTTACTGCTTTAAGGTATGTAATGTATGTGAGTTAAGTGAGTTAAAGCCAGTAAAACATATGAGTTAAAGCAGTAAAACAAAAATGAGTTAAAGCAGTAAAACAGTAAAACAAAAGCATACTAATCCCTTAGGTGTTAGGTAACACCTCTATTGATTTACTGATTTACTGCTTTAAGGTAGGTAAGTTTGTTTTTTAAATAAATATTTCGTACAATTGTAGTAAAAATGAATGACTCGTAGTATATATATATATATATATATATATATATATATATATATATATATATATATATATATATATATATATATATATATATATATATATATTTTATTCGGGAATATTGCGCCTGTGGGCGCCCGCAGCGGGCGGTTACGTGGTAAAATTTGCGACTTACGGACTCACAGGCGGGGGGGCGCCGCGGGGGGACGCGGCGGGGCGCACCTGCGGGTGCGGGGTTGGCTGACTTTGCGGGTGGGGCTCATGCTGAGCCCTGGGGGTTAGCTTATGAACTAGGGGGGAAAACATTAATATTAACTCTGTTCTTTGATGTAGGGTAGAGATGAGCTATCAAAGATGATTTCATCAAAGATGAATCATCAATATAGATGGTATCAATGCTGCGGCATCAATCCATCAAAGTTGAGGCATCAATGCTGAGGCATCAATGCTGAGGCATCAATGCTGAGGCATCAAAGTTGAGGCATCAAAGTTGAGGCATCAAAATATCAAGTGTGTGTAAGTGTCATAGTGTGTATAAGTGTCATAGTGAATGTGTGTATAAGTGTCGTAGTGTATGTGTGTATAAGTGACATAGTGTGTATAAGTGTTAGAAAAAGACTAACTCATAGTAGGAAGCATCCTAGCAACTTGTAATATACACCAATCGATTCCTCATACCTTATAACCTAGGGGTAGACACCCATATTAGGGCTATTCTAGGCTCAGGGAGGCCTAGAATAGGCTTGAAAAAAAGTGGCACATCAGTTGGCACTATGTGAGCACTCACTTGCAGCTTGTGGCCTCAACTTGGCACTTCATTGGCACTCACTTGGCAGCACTCGTTGGCACTCACTTGGCACTCACCTGGCACTCGTCTAATACTCATAGAACACTAATAGAACATCACTAGATACTCCTTACGGTGATTGGGAACCATCAAAGCCATCAAGTTAGCGTGGGTCAAATTGACCCATGGTATCTGGTTAAGGCCGAATATCATGGTCAAACAAGTTAAGACATCAAAAAAAGGGCTAAGTCCTAAAGGAAGGACAAAAAATTACCGTGGGTCCAAAATTGACCCATGGGCGACCAAAATGTTGGCAGTGTGTTTGTACGTGTGTATAAGTGTAAATGTAAGTGTCTATGGGTAAATGTAAGTGTCATAGTGAATGTGTGTATAAGTGTAAGTGTGTGTGTGTATAAGTGTAAGTGTGTGTGTAGGTGTTCAAGTTAGGATAGATCCATACATGCGTTCAAGTTAGGAACGAAATATGTGACGGGTGGGCCACGAGTGGGCAAAAAATTGGCGTGGGCCAAAATTGACCCATGGTATCTGGCAAGGTCAAGGCCGAAATATCATGGTCAAACAAGGTTAAGACATCAAAAACGGGCTAAGCCCATAAAGGGTGCCCAAAAATTACCGTGGGCAAAAAATGACCCATGGTCGAAAAAAATTAGGGGGCGTTGTCGTAGTAGGCACCCTTCTCATATCTAAATTAGTAAGTATGGTTTCAATTTTAGTATATCCTAATATCTCTTGTTTGTTTTCAGCTTAGCCTAGTCTGGTCTAGCCTTTGTTAAAGTGCCCAGTAGGGTAAAAATATACAATGTTTTGCACATGGCTGGGCTATTATTGATTTTGTGTGCAATTAATTGCTTTAATTATGATAAATAGGCATAAAAGAATATTTAGTTGCCGTTAGGTGAGGCCTGACATAGGGCTTGTTGAGTAGAAATCACGAGTTAGGGACCTAAGTTTTGTCATTTCGACCTATGTCATATTATATCATATTTTAAATTAGCACTTACCATATGGAGTTTGCTTATAAATCATATTATAATGGATTATTTAGAGTAACATTGCTGTTAAAAGAAAGTTTTATAAAATAAATTCGGCAGATAAGTATTTTGAAGTCCCGATTGGGCCTAGAATAATATAGAATGAGTTTTGTTTACTAGTTGCCAGTATTGTAATTCGAATAAGGCCATGTTGCTGGAAAGTGTCAAAATGCTGAAAGTGCTAGGTCTGCTAAAGTTTCCAGATTTTTGAATAGAACGAATTTATGATTTATGATTTAAATCATAGGCCGAAGAAAAATTTCAAGATCATTTAGCTAATTTATAAATTGCTTTTTATTTATGGAATTATAATATTAATCTCTTGTTATTGTGAAATTTCAGTATTTTTTATAAGAAATGGAAACATATGGTTGCCAGATCCCGGAATGCCACGTCATTGACTTCTGGAATTTTCTGAAGACAACGCACTCACGAACGAATCAACATCTTTGTTTACAGAAGTTTTTACGTGGAAGAAGAGTCTTGTTTGTGATTTCAGCCTGAATAGTTCATTTTTCAATTGGCTCGTAATAGCCATAAATTTATATAAGAGTCTTGATTGTAACTTTGGCTGGAATAGTTTTTGAAATTTCTCGTAGTAATCATAAGATTAAAATATTCTTGTTTTGTGATCTCGATTTTGGAATAGTTGTTTTGATACGCTTTTAGTAACCATAAGGTTATATTTTGTAAATAAGTTGAAACTTTGAAAAGCTTGATTAAAATTTGAAAGCTTTTATTATATTGTAAATAAAATACGTTTTGAAGTAACTTAAAAAATATTAATGCATTTGTTATGGTAATAATTTGCCCCGTATTAAAAAACTTAAAAGCAAATTATATGAATTGTATTTAACAGCAAACCTTACTTGTAAATATTACTTATAGTTCGTTAAAATAAGATATTTAGTTCGATATTGTACATAACTAATAAATATTTGTTTTGAGTGATAAGTTTAATTCGTATTCTTGAATAAAAAATAAAAACTTTTGAAAGTTGTATATTAAATATTTTAAAACTTTGAAGTGGTTTGAATTGATTCAAGATTACATTGAAACTGACTTGTAAGTTGACTCGAGTTAAGGGTTGCAACTTAAGTTTATTTAGTAACAGTCATCTATAGGTGAATAGATCGATCTTTTAAGAACAAGAAAACTAATTGGTTCTAGAATCCAGATTCATAGTATAACTCTTCAATATTATAGATAAGACTCGACTTTTGTTAAACCACATATCCTGGATGATTTGTCTTTGAAGAGTTGTTGACATATTTGTAAATACCATCAAAAGAAACCATAATATTTACGAAGGAAATAAAAAATAAATGGAAGACATAATTTATTAAAATAGATCGAAGGAAGATAAATAAAATAAAGAACGTAATAAAAATAATTTATATAAAGCTTACGAAAATAAAATAAAATTTAAGTTACTATTAAAAATGAATAACGCTATAAAAAGTTAACTTTAAAAATCCACGAAAATAAAATAAACTAAGTGACTGATAAAAAATAAAAAGTTTCAAGGAAAATAAAAGAACAAAGTATATTTAATTACGTATACCGATTTAAATAAAAAAATAGGAGAATAAAATAAATAAATTAAAAGGCGATTTAATAATAATAATAATAATAATAATAATAATAATAATAATAATAATAATAATAATAATAATAATAATAAGGATAATAATAATAATAATAATAATAATAATAATAATAATAATAATAATAATAATAATAACCATATACTAGTCAGGTAAAAGATCGTCGACCTGTTCAAGGGTAGTCCGTAAAGCTGATAACCCACATTGATCTAAAAAAGAAAAGAATAAAATAAATAAAATAAAATAAAATAAAAATATATAATAAATAAAAATAAGAATAAAATAAAATAAAATAAATAAAATAAATCGATGACAGTTGGATAAGTGAATAAAAAATACTGACATAATCATGCGAGTGTGGGCGTAGCCACCTAAATATATATCGGAGAGAGCGGATACATAAAGGCAAAATAAAACCAAGGACCATAGTTTATTAAAGCGAAGAAAATATTAATAAGAACTAAAAGACAATAATAATTAAGGAATTAATAAAAAGAAAACACAACGCAATACAATAAATAATATTTATTAACAAATAAATAAGAAAATAAGAAACACAACGCAAACTATAGAATAAATTATCCACTGTACGTTTGTCTATCCCAAATATTTTATTTGGAAGTTTTATTGTGGTAGAAATTATTGGCCATAATAGTACTCTTTAGGGTACGCTACCACAGCGTAAAATAGGGGGGTAATACGTACAACGGTTGCTGTGCAACCGTTTGGCGCAATCGATCTTCTGAAAATTTCTTAAAGTTACGGTAAAATTCTCTTTTTTTTGGCGAATATTGATCATAGGAATATGAATATGATTACATAACCAGTTCGAGCTGAGTTATTTCTTCCATCATGTTGTTTCGTGAAATATATTTAAAAAAAAAAAAAAAAAAAAAAAAAAAAAAAAAAAAAAAAAATTTTGGCAACTTTGGCGTTTATGAATTTTTTTTTGAGTTGCTTCCGTTAGTCCGTCTGGATCAGTTCTTTTCCAGGTTTGGTCCTGGTTTATCTGCCTTTCGTCCGATTTATTTGGAATTTTGAAATTTTTCGTTTTCAGCCTTGCCTGTTTTGTATATATATATATTTTTATATATATATATGGGGGGTGTGATGCCCATTGCCCATTCTTTGACATTCGTTCATTTTGACATTAGTTTAAAAGTTTAAGCACCCCGAAGGGTGACGATTTATTGTCAGTGCTTGATAGTTTAGCACCTTGAAAGGTGAACATTTTTTTAGTTTAGCACCTTGAAAGTTAGCACCTCGAAAGGTGAACATTGTTTTAGTTTAGCACCTTGAAAGGTGATCAGTTCTTGTCAATCGCTTATACGTTTAGCACCTTGAAAGGTGACGTTTGTTTAAATCTTCCGATTTTCCATCAAAGTTGAAATAAATTTATTTTAGTAAACTAAAGTTTTTGAAGGTTTGTTGACTGTTGAGATCAATAAATAATAGTACCTATTAAGGTTTAAACGTCCATCTTTTTGAAAATTTTAGAGTACCTCTTAAGGTTTTTAATACCGTTAGGGTGGTACAATATAATTATTTACAGCCACTTATACATTTTTATAATTTGTAGTACCTGTTAAGGTTTGTTTTTATAAATTTAAAGTACCTCGTAAGGTTTTAGTTGCACATTTTTGTTGATAAAAGATAATACTTTTGAGGTTTTGACCATTACGTACATCATTATAATATTTAGCAGCACCTATTAAGGTTGACAAATATGGCGCAAGGGGGTGTCCATAACAAGCTTGAAGTGGTGAAGATGGAAGAAGTAAAGAAGAAAGCGAGTGGTGGAGAGGAGATGACAACAGAAGTAAAGATAAAGTTTTGTGAATATTGCAAGAAAAGAGGACACCTTGAGAAAGATTGTTATACAAGAAAAGGTTCTTGCTTTAAATGTGGAAGAACGGGACATTTGAAGAAAGATTGTACTGGAGAAGAGAAAGAGACAGAAAATAGTAAAGAGGTTAATGATGTTAAGCTAAACTGGTGTCTGTTTTGTAAAAGAGAGGGTCATCTAGAAGCCAAGTGTAATAAAAAGAACGGATGGTGTTTCAATTGTGGATCATCTAAACATCGAATATGGAAGTGTGAGGAAGAATTAAAAAGAAATCCTAAACCAGAACATCAAAAGAAAAACATAGTTTGTGGGTTTTGTAGGAGAATGGGACATACGGAGGATGTATGTTATCATAAATTTAAGCGTTGTTTTTACTGCCATAAAGAAGGCCATCATATTGGAAGCTGCCGATATAGAATCTATGACGAGAGACAGCAAGTAAAACAACGTTTTAATCATGATGTAGAAAATTGTTTTTGGAGGTGGCATTGTTGTTTCTATTGTGGTAGACAAGGGCACCAGATTAGGGATTGCAAGATAAGAATGAGTGAAAGACGAAATAGAATTATGAGCCACCGACGGGGAGAAGGGCAGAGAGATGAAAGTAAGCAAGTTACAAAAGTACAAGTGAACACTCTCGAAAGGAAAGTTGAGATAATTTGTTTTTATTGTGAAGAAAAACATGCTATGAAGAACTGTAAAGAGTTTCAGGATGTCATTGGGTTGTTAAAGAAAATGCTGGATTTAACAATGAAGGTTAACACCGGAGAAAGACAACAAGCTGATGAAATAGAGTCAGAAATTGAAGCCAAATTGGTGAGCGAAACCTTGAATGAAGATATAGCGATTAAAGCGGGCCAGAATCAAGAAACAATGGTTAGGGATGAAGGAAACACTGACGATGTAACAACGAAGCCAGTAGATACAGATAAAGTTTTGACAGAAGAAGTGAAACCAGAGACAGTCCTACCTGATATAGGTTTTGACAAGCGATTTCAGTATTCTTTAAGAATAGATTATGAAGTTACTAAGAAACAAGAAGATAAGAACACAGCGGAAGAATTGGAGACAGAGATGAGAGGAGATGTTGACAAACAAGAATCAAAAGTGAACATCATTGAAGACCAGGTAAATGTACGAGTATCGGAGTTACCTACTGATCATGAGGAAAAGGAACCTGTTGTTAAAAACCCAGAAATAAAAAAGGACATGATCTTTGAAGCTGAAATTGGATCATAAAGAACCGGAGAAAACCCCAGAAATAAAAACTAACATGATTTTTGAAGCTAAAATTGAATCAGAAGCAACCTTGGATGCTAAAGAACCGGAGAAAAAGAATAATAATTTAAGTTGTATGTGTTGTGGTGGAAGTCATCTAATGATGAACTGTGCGAAATTAGTAGCCTGGAAGAACGGAGAAGTTGAAATCTCTACAGAATTAGAACAACTGTGCTGGAACATAGCAAATAGTACAGATAAGATAGAGGATTCTGAAAATATAATCATAGATGAAAATGATGTTTTTGAGGATGCCCTTGGGACTGATGAATCGTTAGGACCTGAACAGGTTAACAATTCCAAAACCGAGTTAATCGATCCCACGAAGAAAGTAGAAGAAAAAAGACAGTTATTGACCGTGGAGGAGGAGAAGTTGAGCGAGTCTGAAATAACAGCAGAAGCTATGGAAATAATAAAGGATCATGGTAACTATAAGACCTACAAGATTGGAGATTGGGTAAAGAAAGAATGTGTTGAAGTTGGAGTCACTAAAAGTGAAGATGAAAAAGAATATGATGGGCCATATCAAATCATAAAGGCCCACCCATTGAGATTATTTTACCATGTCAAAAACAGGAGGAGTGGACATATTTATCCTAATGTCCACCATTATCATTTGAAGAAGTGGGACGGAGAAGTTTTGGAGGAAGAAACATCAATCGTTGAAGAAGATGCAAAAGAAATAACTACGAGAAAACCAGATAGTCAGTCTAAAGAAGGATGTGTGATAGAAAAGACCCAGGCCCTTAGTGCTGAAGAAACCCAAAGGTTATTTAAGGAATATATGGTATGGGAGGTGAGTCAGTTGAGAGAACATGGTTACTCACCAGAGATCAGTTTTAAGAATTATATTAAATTACAGAAAGAATCAGACAGTAAAATAGAACTCCCTGTGATATCTGAAGAAGAAGAAAAGGAATTACAAGACAGATTGCGGCGATTAAGAGAGATTGGTGAAGACGGAGAGAAAGAAAGTGTAGAGGGGGAAGACCGAGTGAAGATGAATAAGAAGAAAAAACAGACAGACACCAAAGTAGAAACACAGAAGAAGAATGTTGAGAAGAATCAAACTGTACTTGATAGTGTGAAGCGGAAAAATAATCAAAGTCAGCCTCAGGAACAGAGAAGAAAGAATAAGAGAACAAACAAGCAAAAAATGTGTAACGTATCAAGTTATAGTTGTCATCAACAGGAGAAACTTCAAGACCAGAAAATGCAAAGTATGATAAATATACTAACAAGGGAAGAATCTGTAACTAAAAAGTGTGTAACAATTGCTGAAGATGTGAAGTCCTCGTCCCGTGTGGAGAAAAGAACAAACATGAGCAAAATTACGAAAGAAGTACAGGTTTCACAGATGACCAGTGGAACAGAAAAATTAGAAGATCTCCGTAGAGGATTTGAAGTGGGAGAATTGGTTGCCAAGAAAGTTGTATTAACGCATGGTTACGAATTGACAGATCCTGGAAATGAATATTATGGTCCATATAAAGTCATTCGGAAATGTGAATCTAATGCGTTTTACGACATTGAACATCTGTCTTGGGGAACTACGTTGGAAAACGTACATTACTCGCTTTTGAAGAAAGGTTTTATGAAAGAACAAGAAAATAAGTGAAAATGCGCCATGATTTTAATAGTGTCTAATAGGACAACAACATGTTAAATAATGAAGGATTTGTGAAAATTTGATTTAAGATGAAGAAATAGATTCTAGAAAGAATATTAATGATATTCTGACACATGAATAATATTAGATGGAAGAAAATAAAAAATGGAGTTATATGATTGAAACAGAGTTAGTTGGGAGAATTTTGAAGATTTGGAGTGTAAGAATATTTGATGAACAATGTAATAACCATCATTAATGGGAGATAAAATGTTGAAATTTTGATTATGACAGAAATTCAAGTAAGAAAATAAAAGATCTTCTGTAACATAAAGATTGATAGGAGAATAACAAGAAAGAAAAATATGGGAGTTTTGAAAGTCAGAAGAATACTATATGGGAGCTTTAGAATTTAGAAGAATATAGATTCCTGAAAGGAAATTAAGCAGATTTCGACACTTGGAAAACTACTAGATGAGAAAAAACAGAATCAGATTTTGACATTTTGAGTACTGCTAGATGAGGAAGAACAAAACAATAGATATGTTATATGAGGGTCATCAATAGATGATTTGATATTGGAAGTTTGGAGGCTTATTATCAAGTCAGTCGGCCTTTTTCAGCATTTGTATCATGGAACACGTCAGCATTTTCTAGTCGCATCGAGTCATCTCTTTCAGCATTTGCATCATGGACCACGCCAGCATTTTCTAACCACATCGACCATCATGAGGTATTTTGTTCCTATGTGTAAGTCTTAAAGAAGGAGGTGTCGTAGTAGGCACCCTTCTCATATCTAAATTAGTAAGTATGGTTTCAATTTTAGTATATCCTAATATCTCTTGTTTGTTTTCAGCTTAGCCTAGTCTGGTCTAGCCTATGTTAAAGTGCCCAGTAGGGTAAAAATATACAATGTTTTGCACATGGCTGGGCTATTATTGATTTTGTGTGCAATTAATTGCTTTAATTATGATAAATAGGCATAAAAGAATATTTAGTTGCCGTTAGGTGAGGCCTGACATAGGGCTTGTTGAGTAGAAATCACGAGTTAGGGACCTAAGTTTTGTCATTTCGACCTATGTCATATTATATCATATTTTAAATTAGCACTTACCATATGCAGTTTGCTTATAAATCATATTATAATGGATTATTTAGAGTAACATTGCTGTTAAAAGAAAGTTTTATAAAATAAATTCGGCAGATAAGTATTTTGAAGTCCCGATTGGGCCTAGAATAATATAGAATGAGTTTTGTTTACTAGTTGCCAGTATTGTAATTCGAATAAGGCCATGTTGCTGGAAAGTGTCAAAATGCTGAAAGTGCTAGGTCTGCTAAAGTTTCCAGATTTTTGAATAGAACGAATTTATGATTTATGATTTAAATCATAGGCCGAAGAAAAATTTCAAGATCATTTAGCTAATTTATAAATTGCTTTTTATTTATGGAATTATAATATTAATCTCTTGTTATTGTGAAATTTCAGTATTTTTTATAAGAAATGGAAACATATGGTTGCCAGATCCCGGAATGCCACGTCATTGACTTCTGGAATTTTCTGAAGACAACGCACTCACGAACGAATCAACATCTTTGTTTACAGAAGTTTTTACGTGGAAGGAGAGTCTTGTTTGTGATTTCAGCCTGAATAGTTCATTTTTCAATTGGCTCTTAATAGCCATAAATTTATATAAGAGTCTTGATTGTAACTTTGGCTGGAATAGTTTTTGAAATTTCTCGTAGTAATCATAAGATTAAAATATTCTTGTTTTGTGATCTCGATTTTGGAATAGTTGTTTTGATACGCTTTTAGTAACCATAAGGTTATATTTTGTAAATAAGTTGAAACTTTGAAAAGCTTGATTAAAATTTGAAAGCTTTTATTATATTGTAAATAAAATACGTTTTGAAGTAACTTAAAAAATATTAATGCATTTGTTATGGTAATAATTTGCCCCGTATTAAAAAACTTTAAAGCAAATTATATGAATTGTATTTAACAGCAAACCTTACTTGTAAATAAATATTAATTATAGTTTGTTAAAATAAGATA
>JABUQX010094884.1:0-7500 GCA_015478945.1 Trachelipus rathkii
GAAAGGTGCTCCTGGTCATAGTCGTTCTCATTTGTTTACTCCATATGCTGTTCTTCCCTCCGGGAATACTAGCTGACACATCATTCCTGATATATTACTTTTTGCAATCCACTTCCTCCAAAGCTCTTACTGAGTAAAGAACCATTATTCTTAGCAATGCACTTGAAAAAGCTTTAGGAGTTGAAAACCCCCAGTCACATTGATGAGAAATGGGTCCCTTCTCGTTTAAGCTACTACCCGGAATCAAAGTTACATCTTGTCATCCTTAACATCTCTCAAAAACATCTCCCTTATTTCTACTTCTGATGAAACAAGAAACACATCCAAAGGCGCTATGTATTCTTTAGAACAGAAAAATGAAAATGTTGCTCTCATTTTAAGAAATCTCCAGGAGAAAAGATTTCCCTTTACAAACGTTTATAGATTTTCCTCTCGTCGGGACTCGCCTGATACCCCAAATCCTCTCTTAATGTTGACCGTTAGTACCCCTTATTTACCTTCGAAGGTGAAAATAGGGTTTACAAGCTACAGTGTTCGTATGTTTATTCCTCGACCCAGACGTTGCTTTAAATGCCAAGGATTTGGTCATTCCCGAAAATACTGCAGGGAACTGCATGACATGTGCCCGGTCTACGAAGACTTTCACATCTGTGAAAACACACCTCACTGCAAAAACTGTGGAGGACCCCACAGTGCCTCTTCTTTAAAATGTCCGTCTTATCGTTTGAACAGGAACTTTTGGAGTTATGTACCATACAAAAATTGAGCAGGAGAGATGCCATACACCAGTTCAAAGACAAATATCCCACAAGACAAAGGCAATCTTATGCTACAATTGCAGCAGCCCCCCTGCCTCCGCATGTTAATTCACCGCACACAACTCCATTCCGTAAACTCTTCCCTGAAATTCTAGTAAACTCCAAACAGTTACAATGTTGTAACTGCCGCTAGCGTTGCTATACTACGACTTCTCCAATAATCAAAAAAAAGCACCTCGATCAATCTCGCGTCAAAAATGTCATCAACCCTACCCGAGTACTGTTTCAACTAACCACAATGAAACTTATTTAGTTCATCTACCACAAAGCTTGGAGAACATTCCCTGAAAAGACACTCTGTTCCACACCCTCCCGATGAGTTCGACAAACTCACACAAGATGCCTGTGTCTATATATATGTCTCCCTACATTACTCAAATTTCTGAAAAGATGTCTAAATAAAAACAATGATTTAATGCACCAAGCTAAAGATTATTCGCTAAAATACAAAACATCCGAATTTGTAAAGCCGGACACACCGACCTCAGATGTAAAAAAAAGGCAACTCAGAAGAGACCTCGCCGTTAATTCTATTCTGGACAGAGCAATGACATCAATAGATTTTACCCAAGACCACAGCTGTCGAACAACCCTCCAGCACCTCTGATACGCTTGCAGATAATTCAGTTTTTTCTGAACTCCTCTTATATCTTTCTCAACTTTCCTATCTTCGACGTTTCTAATGTAATGACTTAGCGATTGAAATGGATTATAGTTCCAAATAGAGCTTGATGTAACGACTCACTCTCTTTCTAATGATTCCTGCGCTTTCAAGGAAGTAGATGGAAGACCGTTCAACGCAAGCAACGCAAACCCACCAAGCGTTTTGAATATGTTGGCTGCATGAAATGGGACCCAGAAATCTCCCATCTTAACTCAAATTGTACAGTCCTCCGGTACCCCAAACCCCTTAATTTGAGGTCTCCTTCTTCCCTAAAAAAGTTCTCATAAAAAAACGAATATTTACGAACATTTCCTATCTGCCGAACTCTCTCTCCTGTTTCCAAGGAAACATCCCATATTCTCCACACTTTTGAATCTGCTTGCTTGGCAGATATGATATCGCTCCAATTCCAAACAATTGAGCACCTGTGTTGCTCTTTCCACGACCAACCAAGTCAATAATAATATGGACTTGGCTGAACTCACTTACTTTGCATTCATGGCGAAGTCCCTCACAAACCACAGAAAACTCACCTCAAAACCGGTACGTACCAAAATACGTTGTATCGACTATTGTTCTACAAAGATTTATTGATCCTCCTCGTCGGGACTCACTTCTCAGCCTTTCCTCATCTGTATCCACCTCCAATATTACTCCTAGCCACATAGAGAGAAAGACAATTTGTCTCAAAAAGGCTATCCTGATAATATTCTTAACAACATAGCATGTCCACCTATAATGGATTTGTCGTGGCTATACTCTAATTTGGAGAACTTGTTCAATGAAATGATGATAATATGTCGTGATAGTATAATGGTAAAATAGCAATAGTATGATAATAATGGTAATAAGGTGGTAATAATAATGATGATAATAATAATGATGATAATGTTAATAATAATAATGATGGTAATAAGGTTAATGGTAATAATGGTGATGGTGGGAATGATAATAATGATTATTATAAAAGTAATAATAGTGATATATATATATATATATATATATAATATATATATATATATATATTATATTATATATATTATATATATTTTTATTATATATATATATGCTTTTGTATGTGTAAATGTATTTATTATAAATAGTGATGTATATATGTATGTATACATTTTTATTTTTTTTTAAATCTATTTATTTATTTGTATAAAAGCGCCCGATAGCTCAATGGTAAAGCACTCGACAAACAAAGCGAGGGTCCCAGGTTCGCAACTGGTCGGGTGGGAGAATTGAGCTATTCTCTCCTTGGGCTTGGTTTACATCCTGCTCGGACGTTAATTAGGGCTCTCCAGATTAGTGCTCAGCCCGTGAGCGGTGGTGTTTATCTGCTTAAGAAAAAAAATTAAAAAAATAATAATTAACGTATGTACACCACAGTGCATATGTTTGCAGGAACTTCAACTATGCTATCGCAACTTTTTTCGACCGTGGCATTACAAATCACCGCTAACTTCTATGGAAAGAGGTAACAATGATATTTGAGGCACAGGAATTTTCATTCATAAGTCTATCCCTTATTCTCCAGTCCCTCTTCGAGCTAGACTTCATGCAGCGGCAGCACGTTTGTTCACCGACTTCACTGTCTGCTCGATCTACTTGGCTCCCAGTAGTAAGTTTACTAAGACTGATTAGATGACTTTTTTAAGCATCTCCCCGCTCTGGTTGTTATACTGGCAGATTTCAGTCTTCGTCACCCATTATGGGCGAATCTGTCACCTCGTCTAAGTCTAAGATCCTTGTTGATCTCCTAACCCCCTTTTATCTGGGAAGCCTTAACACAGTACTCTCTACATATGAACGTTAAGATGCACACACATCTTCCTGCATAGATGTTTTCTTTTGCTTCACCTGGTCCCGCTTTGATTACTTATACGGCAGTGACCATTACCCAATGGCTTTAAATGAACTAGCACCGAGCCCAATGCTAAAATCTAATTCCAGCTGGCGTTATGACCTAGCGGAGTGAACTCCTTTTCATCAGGGCCTATAACTTCTGTCAGCAAGTTATCATCACAGCTGCAGAAGTTTGCATCCCGCTATCTTACCCAGATAGACGTTCGGCAACCACCTGATTTTCCCAAGAGTGTACCCAAGCTAACCGGAAGAAGAAAAAACCCTACATGCAATATAAAAGGACCCGAATCACCCCTAGCATGGTTATTTTTAAAGCAGCTGCTGCGAGATCCCATCGAATTAATCGCCAAACACGTAAACAATACTTTCGAACATATTTCGATTGTCAACTCCACAACTCTCTCCTTTCTTCAGTGTAGAAAGTTGCACAGAAAATATCTCGCCGCTCCAACTACACTTCACCCACAGTCCTCCGTTATGGGGCCGATATAACTTGACATAATCTCTGCCCTTTTCAAACCCCCCAAGCTCTTTTGTTGCCCCAGAAATGGTGCGGTTGGTTATTTTTTTTGCCAGCGCACTTCGGTTTTTTGCTATCCTGAGACTTTCAAAAATTGAGAAATGATCATTGCCACCACCAGACTTTTCAATTCGAACTGCTTTGACAGTTGCTCTACACCCTCTTTTTACACTTCAGAGAATCAAACTTTATTGGTGAATAGCAAAGACGGTGCCATTGGTCCAGAAATGATTTCGTACATAATGAACCGTCATATTCAACCCTCTGCATCAGTTTTTTTTGCTGGATCTGTATAACAGAATCTGGATCGAATATTCTTTTCCATCTGTTTGGACTGCAACTTTTGTTTTATATTTCCAAACCTGGGAAGATCCGAAGGGCGGGAAAACAACCAATTTCGCTGACTGTCATACTTGTAAATTAATGGCAGAAAATGGTTTTCTTGGCTGCTTCTCCTGGTTCTTGGAGAGCGCAGAACTTTTTCAAAACTTCCAGTTTGGTTTCTGGAAAAATCGTTTGACAGCGGATCCATTGTTAAAACTGAACCATTACATCTGGGAAGCCTTCTCGATCGGTGCGGCGAAGATTCTTGGTTTCTTTTTTGACCTTGAAAAAGCTTATGACACAACGTGGAGAACTGGGGTTCTTTTTAAACTGCTATCGCTCGGTTTCCGAGGACAGCTCCCTCTCTTTATTAAATTCTTTCTGTCAAATAGTCTATCCAAGGTTCGGCTACTCTTCTATTTATCACGCACTCTTACTCGGATGAGGCGTTCCGCAGGGGTGTTCTAAGTGTATTACCATTTGCTCTCGGATTCAATGACATCGTTACTTCTATCCCATCGACGGTCAAATTTTCTCTCTATGCTGATGACCTTTCACTATATATTGCCGGTGTCAGGCTGGGATTTCTTGAAAGGCAGCTACAACTGGCTATTGAGAATTTTTCACAATGGGATAACCCCCATGACTTCCATTTCTCATCCACCAAAACTCCAGCAGTACCTTTTAGAAAACAGGAAGTCGAAGAATCTGCCACCTTCCTCCCACGAACCTAAACTTATATGGTTCGCCCATTCCTGTAACTTCACAAGTCAAATTTCATGGACTTATTCTAGATGACCGCTTAACATACACACCACACATTAAACTCCTGAAAAAGACGTCGTCGTGTGCTTGACCTATTATGTCATCTCGCCTCAAAATCTTGGGGTGCTGATACTGCAGTCTTTACGTCTTTCATGCCCAATCCGATCGAAGCTTGGACTATGGCTGCTTAGTATATGGTCAGGCCTCCCTAACTCTACTACACCTGTTAGATCCCATCCAAAATGAGGCGATCTGTATCTCCACTAGAGCCTTCCGATCGTCCCCCCGGGAGAGCCTTGAAATTGAATCCGATTTGATGCCATTCTCTCTCTTCGAAGGGAATACATCATGTGCACAAGTTATCTTTACTTTCAAACCCCAATACCGTCTGCTCTGACACCAATTTAGCCAGAAGATAACTATCAGAAATTCTCCTTACTGGCCTCTTGCAAATACAGTTTATAAAATCCTTAACTTTCTCAACACCTCTTTGCAAAAGGTGCTGTCGTTCTCTTATGATGAAGGGTATACACCTTGGTTATTCTCTACTCCCACCATCTGCCTGGTCCTGACCTCTCTTTCCAATCTAGCCACCCCTCTGCCTTGTTAAAGGCATATAATTCTTATTTCATTCCGCAGTTCATGGTGGATTTACTCCAGTATTTACTAACGGCAGTGTGGATGCGTCTACTGTCTTTCCTGACCGCAACCTCTCCCATACCCTCCCCCATCATGCTTCAATTTTTATGGCAAAATTAATGGCTGTAATTTTGTTCCTTAACCAAGACCACTCGTATGTAATTTATTCAGTTTCACTCAGCGCCCTCCAAGCGCTTAAATCCCCCTATTCTAAAAACACAATAGAATCCGTTGTACAACAATTTCTTCGGCTGTTCCACTTTCGCAAGAAACAAATTACACTATGTTGGATCCTCTCTCACGTAGGGATAACTGGTAAATGAAATCGCGGACAGAGAGGCTAGAATGGCCGCTTCCTCTTTCCGGAGCTTTTGTATGTAACTTCCGGACGCCATTCGACAAGGTCGCCTCCCATCAACTGACTATTATCCAGCTCTCCGACAAGGCTTCCGGTCTTACTGGCAGGAATGCTAATCGGGTGATCAGTGAGGGGCGAAACTTAGAAGTGTAAAGCCGAACAATGGTGAGTGGTCTTCTCACCGATGGAAGCGCTTGCACGGTGATACTTGCGCGCCTTCGCATTGGCCAAACCAGCATCACTCATAGCCACTACATGTCACGGGATCTCCCTCCCATTTGCATATTTTGCTGTCGCCATTCCCCGCAATCTGTTTACCATATCTTCAGTGATTGCCCTCAACTGGACCCCATTAGACGTAGTCATTCTCCTACTTGATGGTCCATAACACCTTCTAAAAGGTTATCCCATCTTGTCTTAATCCTGACACTTTAATAGTAACTGTACCTTCTCTTATCGCCAAGAAATGAATATTCTTAACAGCATTCAATTTTGTTATGTAACATTAGGACTATATATAATGTAAGGACATCTCTTTATTTATGTTTTTATTTACTTTTTGACTGAATATTTATTTTCTTTTACGACATTTAAAATAAGTATGAGCCAGGACCCACCCATGGAGTTGATTATAATTATTCAACCCAGTGTGGCCGCTTCCTTGTGGGCCGTGGTGGGTCCTGTACACGTACTCCAAAAAATATATTATTATCCTTGGTGGATGCAACGGGACTAAGTCTTGATTGCTCCATTTATATATAATTATAATATATGTGTATATATTATATATATATATATATATATATATATATATATAATATAATATATAAAATTTTATATATTATATATATTATTAAAAATAATATATATATATATATATATATATATATATATATATATATATATATATATATATATATATATATATATATATATATATATATAATAGCAGGAGTGTGTTATATATACATATATATATATATTACTATGCTCTTATTATTAAAAATAAATATATATAATATATATATATATTATATATATAATTATATATATATATATATGTGTATATTATATATATATATATATATAATATATAGATTTAATTATTATATATTATATATATATATATTATATATATATATATATATATATTATATATATTATATTAAAGTAACAAACATCTTACACAGTTTTTATAGAGGCTTGATTAAAATGCAGCAATAAAATTGTTACATCAATTGCAAAGTCAATAATGTCAAATTTTAAACGCCACAAGCTAAAATTAAGTTCCTGAATTACAGGTTCACGCATCTTATACAATTGAAACACAGTGTTTATCTCTTTCTTATCAACCCAGTTCAAAAATTTCACTGAAGAAGATATTTTCTCTAAACACTTTTTAGAAAGTCTTTTTTTTGGAATGTGGTTGCGACAGATATAGTTCCTAACACTCACCCCACAATTTTCTTATATATATATATATATATATATATATATATATATATATATATATATATATATATATATATATATACTATATATA
>JABUQX010094885.1:0-5000 GCA_015478945.1 Trachelipus rathkii
GCCGCCTTAGCAACCGTTGTATGTGAGGTTTCCAGAAGACATTTTTTTGTTATGTTAAGGCCAGGATGTTTATACTTGTCAAACAGGAGAGACGCGAGAGAACCGTCGAAAAAGATAGAAAGTTAGAAGGTGTCTTAGAGAGGCAGATTTTGTAGATTTTGAGTTTTTAAAGAATTGAATTTCACAACGGTTGAGACGGACCCCACCCGGAAAATTCATCCAAAGTTGGCGCATTACGCGTTAAAGCCTTAAACCGTAATAACCGTAATTTCTTTCCGTTAACTAACGCTTTCGTTAATTCGAAAAGAAGTAACGCGACTATTAACGTAGTTACATTTGTGAATTAACGTTAACGAGTAAAATTTTCCCCCACATCCGTTAACCGTTACCCTAATTTACGAGTTTATAAAATATTTCTGCAATCCAGATTCTTTAAATTGTATTGGATTCGATTTCGATAATAGATAAAATTTTTTTTTTTGCCAAAAATTTCCTAAACGCCTCCTCTCAATGCTCAAAATGTGTTTATCTTTATTCGGTTATTATCCTTAGTAATGTTTAACACATGGTTGGAAAAAACCAGAAGTTTGAGGAATTGCTTACGTGCCTTGACACCGCCCTCTTCAACCTATATTCTCTTACTGTCTTAAATACTAGCACTTTCCCTCATGTTGGAAGCACGCACTATGTTTCTCAACCGATCCCGAAAAAAAGTAGCAGCTCTGATCCTTCTAAACTTATCGCCCTTAGCTCTTCACTTCTATTTTATCTATCATTTGAAACCCTTCTCTAACTCTCACTCTTAGACCATCTGGAATCTCACTCCCTCTTGTTTCGATCGCCAGTACTCCGCTTTTCGATTAAGTCTACTGCATATATTTTCCTATTTCAACCATTTATGTTTCCGCTCTTAGAACTATGGCAGACTTGCGCTAGGCGGCTTAGACATATACCAAAGCATTTGACCGGGTATGGCACGCATAATTGCTCTCCAAGCTCCCCTCCTTTGCGGTTTCTTCATTCTCTTGCTTACTTATGTCTAAGCTTTATTCAAAATCGCTTAAACATCGGCTGTTGTTGATGGAGCACTTCTTCTTCTTTTTCTGTCAATAGTGTGTTCCTCATGTTTCGTCTTATCTCCTATTTATTCCCTACTTTCATTAATGATCTTCTCACCTTGCACATCTAACTCTATCCACTTGCAAACATGCCGATCTCCCTCCCTCTCCAATCTTCAACTCATTCAAATTCTGCTGCATCCTTTACTTCTAGAATTGCTCTCGTCTAATCGTTTCCTAGTCTATTCCGCTGATCTATGATAGAATTTGCGGGAGTCGTCTAACCCTTGTGAAATTCAATCTTAAAAAACCCAACTTCTACAAATTTCCCTCTCTAAAATACCTTTCTACTTTCCTATCTCTTTCGACCGCTCTCTCGTCTCTCCTGTTGACCAAATAAACATCCTTGCGCTTTACATAACAAAAAAATGTCTGAACCTCACATCACAACGGTTGCTGGGGCTGCCTCAAAAAACTGGGAGTTCTGTTTAAGACTGCGAGACTTTTTTTCCTCTCTCAGTTACTCCAGCTATACAAAGTTCTCATCCGCCCTTGTATAGAGTACTGTTCGCATATCTGGGGGGAGCTCTGGTTTCACCCGCTTTTGGACAGGCGAGTCCAAAGCAAAAGGCTTATAAACTGGTATGTACTTTCCAGTTCACTTGACCCTCTCATCTTTGCTGCGCCGCATGTATGAACATCTTGATGCGTCCGATGTTGGTGCATTTATCTCTTTTCTATAGGTATTGCAGCTGCAAGTAAGGAACTTACCACTCGCGTACACCACCTTTACGACGCCCTCGTAGCCATCATCATCATGTATCTCCGCACGAGTTTTGTGTAGATATTGTAAACTCAAGGCTAAGTCGCTGCGGTCGCTTCCTTCTTTCCTGCCACCACTTTTCTGTGGAACTCTCTTCCATCTTCTGTGTTCCTGCTGAATTTAATCTCCCTCACCTAAAGCTAGTCTATGTTTCCATTCTGCGTAATTGCGGCTAGCGCCGATAAATTTTGGCGTGCAACACCCTCTCCCTGAATAGGCCTCTGCCCGCAATTTACAAAAGCAACGTAAAAAAACAACAAAAAAACAAACAACATAAGAATCAAGCCTAATATCACACAACTACAACTGTTGCCGCTATATTCTTTACCGCAAAAACGCTTTTAATGATTAACGCGTTAATTTTTTTTCTGTTAATGCGATCAAGAAACGTTAACTTTCTCATTAACGGCCTATTTTTGTATATAACTCATATATATATATTATATATATATATATATAGTATATATATATATATATATATATATCATATTATATTTATTATATATAGTATATAATATATAATATATATACTATATATAGTATATATTAGCATATATATATATATATACTGTAGTATATAATTATATATACTGTGAATATATATATATAATATATATATATATATAACATTATATATAATATATTATATATATATATATATATATATATAACTTATATATATTATATTATATAGTATATATATATATACTATAATATATATATATATAATATATATATATTAAATAAGTTAATGTGAAAAAAAATTTTACAAGCTCGTATAGAAAATGCCGTTTATTTTAAATTTCAATCTCAAAACATTATTGATTTAAAAATTTCAAATATTTAAATAATTTAAAAATAATTTAAATACTCTAATCAATTTCAAGACTAGTATCCTCCGCTTTAGCAGGAAGCATGACTTTTATTAAGAAGGGGAAAGGCTATAAAATGGTGTGGGAGCAAAGGGAGTAAAGGGAACTGCTCGGGGGGGGGGGAACTTGCTTGGGTGGAGGGGACCTGCTCGGGAGGGGGGACTTCGGTCTTCCCAGCGGGGGACCCAGTATCCCGTCTGCCATTTTAGAGTATTCTTTAATTTTTTAAATCACCCAACCGACTAAACCTCCCCCCCCCCCTATTTTTTTTGTTTAAATATCTCCCATTACCCCACAAACCTCGACTCGATATTAAGAAATAGTCTCGATTTATGGTCTTTTTTAGTCTAATTTAACATCGTATTTGTTTTTTTTTTTTTTTCTTGTTAACCATATAACGACTTTCCCCGATTTCAAAGAAGCTCACTAAAAAATGTTAGAAATATTTGCGTAAAACCAAAATTCAAAAAAAATAAAATAAATAAATAAAATCAAAAAATCAAGGACGCAGCATTTTAATTTTTACCACTTCATTTGTTGTCTTATGAAGAAAATAATTTTAAAAAATCGCAGTTTCGGATTTTCATGAAACTTGCATGAAATTTTTAAAATCAGCTGAAAAGAAAGAAAAACGTAAAAAAATAAAAAAGGAAACAAAACCGAAATGAGCGTGAAAATTTTTTTGAAATCTTCAAGCATATTTACAACAACTAAAACTAATCTTGTTTCCAGCAGCTTATCATGGTGTTGAAACAATATTTAATTATTTTTCTACCACTCACGGATATAGAGGAGTACGGGGGAGGGGGGCTCCATCCCCGTTAAAAAATGTTCTTGTGCCATGCATTTGTATCGTGGGTTCCGATGAATTTTATTAACATTTTTTTCTAAATTAAAAACATTAAAAAAAAAAAAAAAAATGAAAGTTACATTTTAAAATTTTTTTGCGAGATTATAATTTTTTTCCCGGTGGTTTTTATTCCTATTTGCCTTAATTACAAATGTTTCTCATATTTTAATAAGAGTTTCATTGAAATCGGCGAAAGATGTTACGATTATAAGGTTCTATATATAATATATATATATATATATGATATATATATTCTATATAAAATTATTCTAATAATTATATAATACAAAAAGAAAAATCAAAATAATTATAATACATATATATATATATATAATATATTCATAATTTTAAAATCGATTTTTTTACCATTTAAATTTAATATTAACACCATTTCCAGTTGAAATAAAAAAATTAATCGTTCCAATAGCTTAACAGGGTTCTAATTGCTCATGATATATATATATAAATATATTATATAGTTATATATATATCTATATATATATATATATAATTATATATTATATATTATAATATTATATATATTATATATATATATAATATATATATATATATATATAGAGAGAGAGAGAGAGAGAGAGAGAGAGGAGAGAGAGAGAGAGAGAGAGAGAGTATCCCTAAAGCTTTCTTGAACGTGATTCGCTAACCTCGAGGAATATGATATATGATTCTTAATTTATATCAACCAATTGGGGAAAGTCTCAATATTAATATGCTGACGTCACAGTTGCAACCCACTATCAACTTTTTATTATAAATTATTAACGCTTTTTATAATACAGGTATTAATAATCTTATTAGGATATAAACAGGAATAATATCATAAACTACAAATTAAAGCACCTTTAAGGGATGTAATTTTAAGTTTTAATATTGCAGTAATAGGCTTTTATATGGTGTGTAGGCCCTATATATTGTATGAAAATCGAGGAAGCGGAAAATCAAGTTATGACGGGTGCATCATAACCGGCTTTTTGATTGGCTGGCGTTATGAGGTTCAATCAAAATCTCGATCCTGATTGGCTGTTGGGAATAGAGTCAAATATTCTGTATTGTTGCTTTTAATATTTGGTTTTTTAATCTAATAATATGCTTTAGGTTTTAATAATTTTAATAAAAGAGCATATTATTGTTTATTAAAACGCATTACGAATGCTCGGTGCGGAAATTTGCTGAAATTGAATTTGCATACTTTCAGATTTTTGTTTTATTTTATTTGTTTTATATATTTATTTATTCAAATGATCTACAGTAGCTAATACTATCTCATTACACGAATATTTTATATATATATATATAATATCATATCATATATCTATATATATATATACTATATTATATATATATAATATATATATATATTATATATAATATATTAT
>JABUQX010094885.1:12500-15000 GCA_015478945.1 Trachelipus rathkii
CCCCTTTTCCAGAATGTTGATCTACTCTCCCTTCTTTCTAAATCTTGGTCTACTTTCCCTTCTTTCGGAATCTTGATCTACTCTCCCTTTTTCCTGAATCTTGATATACTTTCCCTTCTTTCTGAATCTTAATATACTCTTCCTTTTTCTTGAATCTTGATCTACTTTCCCTTCTTTCTGAATCTTGATCTACTCTCCCTTTTTTCTGAATCTTGATATACTCTTCCTTTTTCCTGAATCTTGATCTACTTTCCCTTCTTTCTTAATCTTGATCTATTATCCCTTTTTCCTGAATCTTGATCTACTTTCCCTTCTTTCTGAATTTTTGATCTATTCTCCCTTTTTCCTGAATCTTGATCTACTTTCCCTTCTTTCTGAATCTTGATCTATTCTACCGATCTATTCTTCTCTCTATAACATTCTCTGTAATTTCCTTTCCGGTCGGTCTATAGCAGCAGTTGACGCGGACACCGCTCTTATATATATATATATATATATATATATATATATATATAATATATATTATTACTATTATATATATAGTATTATATATATATGTATATATATACAGTATATATCATATATAATATTATATATTATATATAGTAGTATTATATATATATATATAGTTATATATATATATAGTACTAACAGCAAAGAAAAACTTGCTCAAAATAGACAAGTTTAGGGTCTCAAAAACCGGGTTGTCCAAAATTGAGATGGCTAAAGTCGTCAAATGGGAAGTTATCTCAATGTCAAAATAAGAAGAAAAGAATATTTCTCAATTGAGTATTTTTCTGGAGTAGTCTATTCTCGCATTTGATGAAAACAAATTATTCTATTTGAGTAGTTTTGTTATGCTCATTTGTGACACAGTTTCTGAGGCCTTAAAAGTGCTACTTATAGTACTATGATGTTCTTAATGAGGAAAGTAAATCTTTTTTTAGAATATATATATATATATAATTATATATATACGAGTATATATATATATTATATATATATATATATATATATATATCTATCTTAGTAGTATATATTTATATATAATATTAATATATATTATATATATAGGCGATAATATATATATATGATATATATATACGGTAAGAGTGTCTTAAAGCTGACATCATGTATACTCGAGACCGGCGGCCCTACAGTACACAAATACATTTTTGAATGCAGCCGGAAAATTCTAAGGAAGGGATTTTTAATTTTTTTTTTTTTTTTTTTTTTTTTTTTTTTTTTTTTTTTTTTTTTTTTTTTTTTTTTTTTTTTTTTTTTTTTTTTTTTTTTTTTTATTAGGTGTATCGAGCCGACCGGGGGACAGATGGGGGGACGAAGTCCCCCGTCGTCGCCACCGGAGGTCCGAGAGACCGCGACTTCATGCATCTTTGCGATTACCATGGTATTCTTTAGTCTAATAACAAAAAAAATTATTACTTTCAATAAGCTATTACTTTAATTAAAGAAAAAAAAAATTTTTTTACCTCTTAACATACGTTTCCAAATTTAAATTCTTCATCTAAATTGATTTTTAATCTCTTCTAAAAACTCTATAAATCGATTTTCTTTTAGAATATTTTTTTTCCAAATATTTTGAAATATAAAAAATCAAATAATAATGAATAACAATCTAAATATATAAAAATACTATAGTAACGAAGATATGTTGCTTCACCTTTATTCGTTTTTCAGTCGTAGGCTGAGCATTGCCTGGCTACTTAATTTAGATGATAAAAATATCGTCAATTGTTTAGAGAAATTCTGGCTCGTTTGTTAGTTTTCGACGAATAAAAAAAAAATAATAAATAAAAATAGAGAAATTAAACCCTCCTTAGAATTTCCGCTGATTCTAATATGCAATTCGTTTACTGTAGGTACTGCCGTTCTAAAGTTACATGATGTCAGCTTTAGACACACTCTGACTATTTTATATATATATCATTATAATTACTAGTCGCCGCAGCCTCTAATATATTATAAATATATATTATATATATATATAATATATATATATATATATTATAATATATAATTAAATATATATTAGTATATATATATATATATATAAGTAATATAGATATATATATCTATATATTTATATATAGTTAGTAGATATTTATACTGCTGATATACAGACCGTTGGCACCCCTTACAAAGCACTTTAAGGCTTCATTCACAAATTTATAAAATAACTTAATGTAAATCAAGTTGAATAAATATATTGAGTAAAGAATAATATAACTTTTGAATAATTTGTTTTCTCATAAAATAATTTTAATGATTTGTTATTGAATATTAAAATGATTTGATTACATTAAAATGACTTTAATGGGTACTATTTTCCAGTAATAGGAAGGATAGTTCGCTTCCAATTTCGTTTATATAATATTTTATATATATATATATATATATAGTATAATTATTATATATATATATATATGATTATATATATAGTATATATAATTATATATATATATAATAGTATATATATATA
>JABUQX010094886.1:0-45000 GCA_015478945.1 Trachelipus rathkii
GGGGGGCCCAGAGAGATTATAAATATCATCTCTCTAACTACATTTCTACACTATCTATACTCATCCTCTCTACGACTATCACATATCGTCAAATATACCTATTATCTACTATTCTTGCATATATTATATAATACTACATACCATGATATTATAATAATTTATTATCAATATTAATACCTAAACCATTCATTATTATATAGAGGTAGCCAATGTATATGTAATATACAGATAATTTCGTAATGTGATTCCACTCCTCTAACTCTCCTCATTAATCCATTTCATCAGTACGAAAGCACCCCTCCTAATCCATTATTCCTATCATATTATCTTTATTACACTTTTCGAGTCTCTTAATATATATTATTCAGTAAAAAGACTAATAGTAAAATTAATTAAAATAACCTAAAATTTGTTCATAAAATATAAAATGCAAAATATAAATTATGTTATAACAACATCTATTTTTTTTCTGCCTGTTATAGATATATATTAAAATATATAAAAAAACATACGTACATATATATTTCGTCACTAAAATAATCATTTGGTTATTTATAATCTTTTATTATTTTAAATGTTATTTTAAATTTTATATTGTACTTTTTATTTTTGTAAGATTTTACCAAGATTCCAAAAATATATTTACTAATACTTTATTTCAACTCATGATATGGCTTCTATTTTTATAAAGCTGTGGCGCTCGCCTAATCGTATTAAGTAATTTAATATATATATTGTTAGTGATATTATATTTATTACTATATATTAATATATATAGGATGGAGTATATTTGTCTTTTAAGTGTTAGGTAGGGTCCATAGTGTATGGGTATAAAGATAATTGTAATTTAGAGATAAGTAAGTGGGTTTTATCGGAGGAGTAAATAGGGAGGGAAGAAACAGGAGGAATTAGGAGGAGGGAAAGATGAGTTGTATGTGGTAAGCTACAAGTGTTATTATTACAACTAAGATGCTTGTGTGAGTCAAGTATAGAGAGGAGGAATAAAGGAATAGTTGTATAGGTATTTTATTTTTATAATAGATTTAGCGATAAGACATTATGATAAGAGCTGAAGAGTAGGGTTAGTAAATTGAGTGGATGAGGGTTGGAGGAAAATATGGAGTGGAGGGGTAAATTAAGGTAAGAGGATTAAGGCTTTTATAAGAATTAAGTATAAGTAAAATTGTGTGAGAGTGGTTAGGAAAGGTGGAGAAGTGGAGATGGTTTTAGAGGTGATGGTGATGATAGGATTGAGGCAGGGGTGTGGTAATGTCTGCCTGGAGTGATATCATAATATCTGATAATAGTTTATGGAAGATGCTTGATTTTAGACAGTACGGAATGAGAGTGTATGGATAAGATTGGCTGAGCGGTGAGGGAGGTGGATATTGATGAATGGAAGTGACAGAGTAATGAGGGAAATGTGAACATTGTTATCTTTTTTGAGAGAGAGTTTCGAGATCGTAGAGCACTTTTAAGCCCTATGTCGAGAGAAATACGCTGGAATAGCTGAGGATATTTGGGTCGAGGGGCAGGCAGTCTCTTGATAAAGAGTATGATGTGGAACAACAACAGAGAAAATGCGGAGGTTTATAACATTTAACATATCTCTCATGTAATAGCATAACGTGCTTAGAATGTAGTGTATTGAGGGGACCCCTAGAAAGGACAAAGGCACATGAGGAGGGGGAAGGGGTCTAGAGCTTAATGAAAGGTTTTTTTTTTATGTGCTTGTTAAAGTTGAACTAGAAAAAGACCTTATATGAGGGTAAACTATTTTTAGAAAGATTTGGGACGTAGGTTGTTTGTATAAAACTTTTGGGGCGAGTGAAAGACGGATATAGAAATGGAGAATAGATTATCATAGTGTGTTTTTTAGAGCTTCCTGTATATTTTTTTGTGTATATAATAAGAAGGAATGAGAAGCTTGGTGGTTCCTGACGAGAATTATATATATAGGGTTAAAGGGGGGTGAGGATTTATCACAGAACTTAAAGATATAATTAAATATGTATTTGAAAAAAATATTATATCGTGTTATATACCAGCGGTGTTGTAAATGGGTGTGAAAACGTGGGAGGTTGAACTGTACGGATCAGGAAGAATTAGGCACATATTATATTTGAGATAGAAAGGAGTTGATAAAGTACAATAGGATTTGGGGGTTAGCACAAGATAAGGGATGAATGGACATTAGTAATCAGGTGTGAGTGATGAGGAGAGATGGATTTGGATCAGAATGAGGGTTGGTGGGTAAAGAATCAGGAGATAAGGGAATGTTTAAAGATGGTATAGGGCAATCTTAGTATGAGAATGTAATAGATAGCAAGAGATAGTTATGGCTTAGGAGAGTTTGGGAGTAAAGCGGAGGTAGAGATATAGGTAAAGTAGTAGAATAAGGAAGGGTGAGAGACCATAGAGAAGGGAAGTGTTGAGGACTTGGATAGTATTGCGAGGTTGATTGTCTCGAAGGATTATCAAGATGGTAGTATGCATCTAGGCCGAAGTATTGGGAGTGATGGTATCGATTGAGAGAAGAAAAGAGGGTTGAGGGCCGATGTATGTGCTAGCCGATACTGAGGGATAGAGTGTGCGTTGTTGACTATGGTGAGGTGTGTAGAGAAGGAGGCGTGCGTAGAAGTTGAGAACAGGGAGTGTAGGAAGTTCGAAGATAGATAAGGAGCTTTGTCTTAAGTCCGTTCGATCATAGAAACTCAGCTACCCCTCACAAAGAGCAGGACGGGAAAGGTTTGATGTTTTGTGCTAAATTCTCAATTAATCCTATTATAAACATTTGGATTTATTTTGCTATTATTACTTCCTAAATCTTATTAGGAGTCTTAGCGTAAAATTTACCTTATTTGGACAAAGCCATTATTAATAATTATTGATATACAGATTTATATTCTAACTTTTATTTATAGTTATTATGATCAATTATAGTATATATTATATATTTTTTAGTAATCACGCAATTTCGTATGAGTAGAGCAGTTGAGATAGTATTTTAACTTTCTATGAGGTAATTATTCTATTTTAGAGATAATTTTGACTGTAAATTGTGGATTTATAATCGTTTATAATAGAATAAATTTAAGTAAGTTTTTGAGAGCGTATCGAGTATAATATTTTATTTCCTCATTTCCTATCCTCACTCCTTTTGGTTTTTTATGTATATCTATTTCTGTTATTCTGGATCTGACTTTTTATTAGTGACTTGGCGCGTGTGTCATAGTGTAGTTATTAGCAGTATAAGTATTAGCATCACTATGAGATGTAATTTCTGCCACAGAACGTGGCTTTCTTTGTAGTACTTTACCGAAGTCACTCCATACTGCTTGCCGAGCACACTGGAGCGCTGCATTGCCATGAGAAGGTAGTTACCTACCATCCTCAACTCACCATCTACAAAAGACAACGCAATTAAAATATGACGCGTATAGTCGCGAACTGTATCAAAGCCCTATAATTGGAAATAGATGCGTATATTCATCCATTCAGAGAACTTATATGGATTCACAGCTATACATATCGCAAATCAGGACATAGTGAACTTATTTGACATTAATTTCCGTTGAAAGGTCGAGTAAGTCGTCATAGTGCCAACGCAATCATCCAGCACTCATTGCACTCTATCAGGGTCAACACAGAGTCGAACTATCGTACGCAGCAAATATGCTTACAGAGAATCATCCTTAAGAATCCGATGTTCAGAATGATTTGCGATGCGTAATAGAATCTATTTCATTCTTCTTATTAAACGATAATATTAATTCAGCATTGACACACTATAGAAGAGCATTTGATCATCGCAGAAAACATCCTTAGAAGTTGCACATTCTCCATGCTTTTTGTACGTAGCCGTATAAGCATACACGTGCTCCTCTCACGACGAGAGATCGATAAATCAACGCTTTCTCTTCCAAATTCAGGCTCGATAGGTCCTCTATTTAGGGATTTCAATATGGTAACAAAAACGCAGATTGGTCGGATGGGTTCTGCGATCGTAAACTCCGATAATTGAATGATTCAGCGCGAAGAGGAGTTAATATTCATGCGAATAATCAATATGTGAACTCTGATCTGGTTTACACTCTGAAACAAGATTGAGGCAACTATATAAATACTGATTTTAATAATAACCTAATATACACACATATCCGATCGTTCACCATACCGAATTCTTGAAAAGCACACTTGATCACTTATATGATTTCACCAACCCTAGTATCCTTCTCTATAATAAATATACACCTAACCTTCGCTCCTGATCTGGTAAATATCTGACACCACCAACCTTAATATATCAATTAAGTATTTATTAATATACATTTATCTCTCCAACATCTCCATCCTGCTCTATGCGGTATTTTTGAAGAATCGAGGTAATTATATATATATATATATGATATATATATATTATAATAAAATAGCCGATGTGGAGGTCAATATGCGTTTATTCACTGACTATACTATAAAATATTATGGAGTAGACTAGTCTTATTGGACTCTTAAGTACTGCTATAGATTATCTGCCTAGAATTAAAAGTTTGATACTGTAAAATAGAGTTATTATTACTTATAATAGTGGTAATGAGCAGGTTCTTATCCTTCTTAGGAACTAAATCTATTTTATCTCCTCAAAATCCATAGATTCAATTATCGAGTGGCTCATTAGTATTTCACTTGCACATTCAGTATGAGCTATGAGTACAAGCTTTAATCTAGATAGTGTGGTAATAAAAATTTACTACGTCTCGTACTATCTCATATACTTTAGCCAATTTTCATTCGGTTACTTAAAGAATCTGTATAGCAGGGATATACTCATTCATTTCGACGAGCAAAAGCAGGATCACTTTCACATTAAACGAAAAAATAGGGGTATGACCTTCCATATGCTTTAGAGTTCTCCTACTTAGAGAACTTAAAATTCTCGTGCCATCTTGCCAATAAATACATCCTTATCTAACAACTTCCTATTCTTTAATAACATATCATATATTAGTAACCTTTCTCCCTCTTATTCGCTCTGATGATTCTGTTTAATTAAAATTACTTATTATATTATAACTTATACTATATGACACTGAAAAAGGCCAATCGTAATTGTTTTAAGACCCGTCAGTCTTTTGTAGGTCTTCTCTTATTTATTTTTGTTCTTCTTATAACATATTGCTAGTTTCACATATGATAGTAACAGCGAATTTCACGTCTGGTGATGACATATTGCAAGAAAAGTATCGAAATTATTTCTAAAGTAAGTTATTTAAAAAACACATTTTTATATATATATAACATTTTAAAAAATTAAAATATCTGTTGAAAAGTACGCACACTTCTACTGAACACAAACCCAATTGCATTATTTGATACAATGCAGCGTATAAGCTTTTATTATATAAATACTAAAGAAAAGAAAAAAAATAAAAAAAAAAAAAAATATAAGCCCGAAAATAGATTGTTCTATTAAATGAATATACTCGAAAAAGTAACGACACTTATCTATGAAAAATCCAATTTACATATTTGGAATTCAAGCAGTGTAAAAAGCCTTATTACAGAAAATTTAAACAAAAAATAATAACAATATAAAAATTATGAAAAAAATCTAGGGGGAGCTCGAAGGCATCCGAGACGGGGATCAGAGCGCGGGGACGTTTTCCATACCCTGACACACTCGTAGTAGAGAGAGTGGCAAGGAAGCAACGTCGCACCGGCCGACACCAAGGCGGGTTCGGTCAACCCGAAGAGAGCGGGGTTCCGACGAACCCTTCCTCCCCGAGGGGGGAAATCACTCCCACCTGTCGTTCCCTCCGGAAAGGCGAAGAGACCCGACTCCTGCCATGAGTTCTTTGACGGAGAGTTAGCTCGCTCGGTGTATTCCTCTTCAGTTAAAAAATAAAAATAAAAATTAGAGAGACTTCGAGCGGAACGTAAAAACGTAACTGGTGCTATACTATTTTGAATCATGTTTTTCACCCCCTAAAATACTGTTAGATCATATATAAGAAATATATATAAAAAAAAAAACACAAAAAAAATCAAAACTGAACGGAGTCTTAAAACATAACAGGTCCCTATATATATATATATATATATATATATCTAATATATATATATATATATAATATATATATATATCACACCCCTCGATTTAATATACTTATATAATAATATATATATACTATATTACCTATATATATATACCTATATATATTAATATATAATTAACTAGCAACTATGTATTCCCCCTACTTCTGTTAGCTTTTTAATACTTATATATGCATTATATTAATATATTGTCCCATACCTAATTTATACCGAGATAATATAATAATATCGTAATACTTACTTAGCTTATATATAATAGCTATTATGCCAATAATTTAAGATAAATGCAGGTATCAAAAGGCTCTCATATAAAGTTTGGATCTTACATATTATTAGTAAATACTTTTCATTTAAAATAAGCAAGTAACCCTTCACTCAATACAATTTTCCATCTTTCATTATACTGGATCATATCTTTCCCTTCTTCTGATTACCAAGTACGGCTTTCACGCGTTAGTGACTATTACGATAGATTTCACTAACCTGGTCATAGATATAATTAATGAATTATCCCTAAATTTACAGATTTATGGTTTTCCCCCCTTAGGAAAGTATGGAGACTTGTGTGGGATGCGCTTTTAGACATAATACTAATATAGACTAATTATTTATGACACGGTGATGTATGGCTCACGCGTCAAAACATACCTTTAGCTATTTCTCCGGGATAGCTATTATTACCCCTCCTTAGTAGGTTTTACTTCTCTCTTTGCTTAACGATTCTCACCGTTATTTCTTTAAATCTCTCAATGTCGGCTGTTGTATGAATTACGTTGGCTAAGCGACCTTCTGTACTTTTATTATTGTCTTAGGTGCAATTATAGTGATGTTTTTCACTTCATGCGGTTCTGTTTATCTCTACCTTAATTCCTTATAGTACTTATTCACAATGATCTTCTCATACTTCTCATGTCAATCATATATTCTAACTCTATTACCTACCCATATGTTTCAGTATTAGATACTTGACCGCTTACATTTGCATTATCTGATAGCTTCTCTATTCGTCATTACATTGTTCACAAGAGTAACATCCGTGCAATTAATACTTAACATAGATATTTGTGACCTTCAGTCTTTGTAGAATTTCACATGGTTCTGCTTGAATTCTATTTCATCTCTCATTATAATGTTGATCCATAAACGATCTATGATATTATGATAATCAGGCGAGAGATCTCAAAAATATAATCAATAAAACTAAAAAGAGATAGAAATTGGAATATAAGTTCTTAGATTACAAACCCAATCTGTGAACAAACATCTTCTCTCTATGGAGAGCAACTTGAAGCCCGGTTTTGCGGTAGCTCATAAATCGATAAACGATATCTATCGAGCGGTCGGAGTACTCGCCATTGTGATTGATAATTGATCACGACGACTTGGTCTCATTAACAACTCAAACAAAACTATAGACTTGGATAGTTTGTTGAAAAAAACTGTGTAAAATATTCGTAACTAACTGTGTGAAAAGCTTATCTTCCGAATATAAGATCGGTGATCAATTATTAAAAGAGGAAAGTAACACCACACCTACTTGATGACGTCATATTGGAAAGGTCTTTTTTTTTTTCACCGCCTGGCCTTGGCAAATCTAAAGAACTGACTTACAATATACCCTCGTCTCGCCTTACACCACCTCACAGGAGATACACCAAGTGCATTAGTGTAAGCGTGATGTATTCTGTCTATACTAATCAATACGTAATAGGGCAGGAGGGAGCTATGGAGTTTCATTTTCACTAATGAGCTCTGTATAATGGTGTCGAGTCAAATGAGCACCTAATTGAGACATTTATAAATATATAAACATGCAATAACTTTCTAGTATCCAATCAATTAGAAACCTATATGAATAAATATTGACCGGAGCAAGCGCTGATAGGATATTGAGACTTGCATTATACATATATCCGTCCTTTCTTACGCTAGATTGGCAGATTTCCAAAAATATTTCCACGTAGTAGCGAAGTATGCTTTCATAGAGGATGGAGAGGACATAACGAGCTTTTGTCATGCCCAGCTTGCGTACCAAAACCCTTAGTATAAGCAGACAGCCCACGCCATTGTAGTATTAGAAAAAGAGGTGGTTGCTTCGTCTGTGCAATTTGGCATCACTACGTAGTTTGTCGAATAGTTGTACTGTTTTTAGTTAATATGTATGACGCACACACATACTTGGATGATGGGTTTTCATAAACGTATAGAGAGCAGAGAATGCTATCTTTTCTTTCTGAAATAACAATTAATAATAATAATAAATAATAATATAATAATAATAATAATAATAATAATAATAATCAATAATAATAACAGATAATCTGATTGGAATAATTAACTATTATCACGCTATAATGCTGTGTTTCCTCTACTTTACACTTAATATACATGCACTCACATCTATTGTAATACAGCACTCGCGCATGATGACTCATAGATACAAAATTGTTTTACTGCGTAATTTGCCCTCACGATGGATTTTGAAATCGAGACGGACATTCAAGTTGCAAAACAGGACTATCTCAGATTCTCTCCCTTGATAATGATGCGCTGGAGCGTGAATAGCAGTCAGGTGAAACGTGAGGTAGGTTAATCACCCGAGTGACAACTGTATATATAAGTAATTCGAGAATAAAAGAAAAAACGGTGTTGTCTTCACAATAACTTCAGGAAATCCTAAAGCATATCTGAAATTTGTGTAATTTTAATTGACTGTAATTCTTCAAGGGTGGAACGACCCTTCGGGTGTGAATGACGGGAAAGTTATCACCCTATTCTTTACGTAAGGAAAGGATTTCTCCGAAGCGAGTAGCTTAGATAGAGTTCGGTTCGATTGTATCAGAGAAGTCACTGTTATATACAGATTTGATGAAAATAAGAGACATATAAAAACAAATCGAGGGAGCACAACAGAGTAAGCTATGATGCTAAAACACTACTTCTAACAAAACCAACATTGAGCATCAGCACACTGATTAGCTGACGATAGGCTCGTGTCTAAATTACAGTACATACTTAGAACCTTAAATGAAGAATTGAGATTTTGATATGTGTAAATAACTTTTGATAAGTTCATGGCCGAAATTGCATTGACATCATGAAATTCTCATAATTACGAGAGCACTTCAATAGGATGAATGCCAATACACATACCGCTAAGTAACTTCATTACTAATTCGGAAAATAATATCTTAGAATGACAATTAGTTCCATACTACAGACAACGGAGTATGGAAACACGCGAGAGAGTTACAGATTGCTAATAGCTCAGAGTCTTTAATATGGAAGAGAGTTTGAGCCCTGAATGGTCAGACTGCTGTTACGAAAAAAACATGAGATGTACAGATTCGTGTGAAATAATTCAGAAGAAGTATATCGCTGTTTACCATTAGGTGGTGCGCATGCCTGAAATGAGGAGACTATAGGGTTTTCCCATACAAATTATAAACAATCAGAAATATATAACAATAGGAGACAGATACGATTATAATATATGAAGCAAAACCAAAAAGAAAATGTTATAAGTATCAGTCTCACCGAACTATACTCTCGAGCATCTACTATCAGCCCCAGTGAAGGGATGAACTCGATATTAGAGATATAGCTGGCCCAGGAGTAGAGAGAATAGCGCACGTAGCTCCTTAAGTAATCGTGATCATGTCAGATAAGAGCTTTCCTAACAATATGGATCGGTTAATATCACAAAACTTCAACGTAACTTTAAGGAAAATAAGGCTAACCTTTACACACACACACCCTAAAAGGAACAGCTCTCACCGATACTAGTGAAAAGCTAAAGTGCGTTCTCCTTTTCGAGGAGCAATCCATACTAAATTGTGAATTATTCAGAATTCGCATCATATATATATAAGTAATGAAAAATATCGTATATCATTAATCTGGAGTATTATATTTATATTATTATTGTCATTAGTTGAGTTATAAGTCGTATTTTTATTATTCAACTTTTTTTATTTAGAGATGATTAATTGAGGTCTCCTCTTTCATCTATTTATTTATTCTTTATATTTGTACGCTAGTATAAATAGAAATATCTTATTGTGAATGGTTGTTATGTATAATCATGTTTAATAAAACTATATAAAAAGCTAGTAGCTAATAATCTTATTGTTCTCATAACCAACATTGTAAATGAATATGAGTAATATTTTTATACAATAAACTAAAAACATATAATAAATAATAATAGTATATTAATTAGTAATAATATTATTAATTTTGCAATAATTTATATTATTACTTAAAGGTACTATTTTATATTATTTATAAAATAATATAATATAAAATAGATATATCGAAAAAATAAAAATCGTGAAAATATTTGAAAATTTAAATGAGTTAGTTAATTTATATATAATATGATTTATTAGTAATGTGGAATGCATAATGCTTGAGTTGTCACTAGCGGCATACAATGTATGTAATCTTTAATTACTATTGATATAGTTAGTAATTTATTATTAAATTTAATTTAATAAAGTATTAGTTTTTAAAAGGTATATATAGGTATCTATATATATATAGAGACACCTATAAAAAAAATAGAGTATCGGTATCAGGATCGGCCTCTTTTCTGGTGTATCTATAGTTACAATATATCCTTAAATTATAATATATATATATATATATATATTATAATATAATATTATATTATATTATTATATATATTAATTATCTATATAAGAATTTCAAGAAAAAATTAAATATATTGAACTGAAAGATAGCATTAGATTTTGATTATAATATTAAATAATATAATATATATATATATATATATATATAATCATTATATATAGATAATTTCAGAGGGAATATTGGTTTATATATGATATCCTAAAATTAATTTTTCTATGAATAAATTTTCTATAAGATATATTCAAAAAAATATTTGCGTAAGTTTATCAGAAAATAGTTAAGTTATAAGTATTTATATTAAGAGAATATAATTCACATTTTAATAGGTGTAAAGCTTCTGGATATTGCACTAAGAAAGATGCACTATATAATCACTAAATTTCTTATAAAATATTAATACACTAACTTAACTTTTTTTCTATAGAAGATAATATTTTTTCAAGAACACTTAAATAAAATATTATTTTCTCACATGAAAAATAACTTTGAGGATATAATACTTCTAAGATAATATAACTTACTAGTTCTGATTTTAGTGTAATTATTAACACTACTTATTGAGAAAGGTATATATTAAATACTTATTTTTTACCTAATAAGTAGAATAAATCGCGTGTATACTTTACGATATCACCTATATGATAATTATTATCTATCAATTTTTCTAACTATTTACTTTACTATAATATAATTTAATTTTATTATTATTATTAGAAGTTATTATTAATATTACTTAGTTAGAATTTTATATATATATAATATTATATAAATATCTAATCCAAAAACGTGCAGTATTATATGCACACACAACACCACACACACACATATATAATAATAATTACCTATAATAATTAAACTGAACTATAGAATGAGGTCACTATTAAATTGAATGATATAATCACTTATTACTACTGGAATGTAGATCAAATATAATAGATAAGTAATTAAATGAGATGTTATATTATTATATAATATATATATACTTACGCAGAGGTCTATAGTTAATATAAGTAATGACTATCTTAATATAATAGAGACCAATATAAATATTAAGTAAACATGTTTTTATTATTATATTTTTTATTTCTATTTACATTATAATTATTTTTTAACAAGTATTAATACCTGTTATGGTATTGTTACATATATATTATATCATACAGAGTGAGTTATGTCACACTATATATATATATATAATATATATATATATATATATGTATATATATATATATATAAATATATATAAATCATATATATTCAAACGAAATTATTTTATGAAAAATTAAAAAGTATTTAACTCTTATAAAAAAATAATAAGGATAAGAATAAGTGAAAACGAGTAAAAATTGATCGTACTCACTTTTTAGGTAAAAAAAGTTATAATTACAGCCGGAGATAAATAAGTTGTATTAAAAATACCATAGACACTTTTTCAATATATGGATTAGAAATTATACCAATGGTTAGGTATCATCATATTCAGGCCCTCTAATCAATTGTTATGAATAAGTTAATGTTAGGTATTAATATATATACACAGTAGAAAATTCTAGTGATAAGAAATTTATATAACAATCTTTATCATGTAAGATGCAAGACAAAAATAAAATAGAGCAATGAGGCCTACACTATATTTTTTATATACAGAAAGTATCTATATATGTGAGGAATTTTAAACTATTCCCGAGGCTTCGTAACGTTATTTTCACCTACAGAGAGACTGAGAGTTCCGAGTTTTCGTTTCTCTCATATTTACCTTCATTATTATTTTTTTTTATAGATAAGTGATAAGGAATTAGAAGTGAAATCTCTCTTTAGAGAGTAATACACAAAATTTTCTTTTTTTATTCTTAAATAAATAACTCCTTATGGGCTTTCTATTTATATTTACACAAAACTTGAGAGATTTGCTTTTTACTTATGCACTAAGTAGAAGCCGAGAAATCTAATGAATAATCTGCATTTTCGAGTGTCTTATCTCTAGGCTACTTATACGTCAAATTACTTGCTTTAAATTATATTTGTATTATTTTTATTGAGGCGAGTGCCATCCTGTGATTTCAGTAAAAATCGGGGCGACCATATGATTATTTTTCGCGCCTTTTTTTTTGCGTATATCATATTTATACAGTTAAAAGCAGAAATGTGTTTTGAATTTTACCCCTGATTTGAGTAATATCGAAATTTAGTATTTAGTTGAACATTGTAGAGTCGCTATTATTTTTACGTACATTACTAAGACTCTTGTAGATAATTAATAGATAGTTAACTTTACTATAATTGGTCATATAATATTCGATATAATTGTATTGATCCTTCATCTCTGTATTTTTTCCAAATTAGAACGTAAATTTTCTATGTTATTCGAAGTTTTGGTCAGCTAATGTTTAAGGAATCACAGGGTTAAGTACTAATCAAATTACCTATGTGTTTATGTGTTATAGGATTCAATCTGGGAATCAATTATTATTTCCTACATTTTAACGCTGTAGAATACTCAAAATGTTATTTTTTCAATGATAATATTCTATTGTATTGACCTCCGTTTTCAGTTTACTATATAGAATATTTGCCATTCATCACAAAAGCAAAATAGGAAACTAATTTATAAGTAGGAACCATGTATAAATTATTTGAGACTAATTGATAATTCGAAAAACTATAATCCATGAAAGCTTAACAATAGGAAAGATGACGATAAGCTATACTTATAGAATAGGATTTGTGTCTAGGATATATAAAATACAATAATTCGATAAATCAATCGGCGATGAATACAAACGTATCAAATATACCAAATATTCCACATGATATCGATAGAGATATTAATTTTCATTCCATGTAGGCTATTTGAATGATTGCCCGCACGAACATTTGTCCACGGTGGGGCCAGCCCCGTACCAACCAACAAAAGAGCATTGATGATTATACTACCGTATTTCACTGCACATCAAGTTATCAACTACAGAAATTCATATATCATTCACAAAATATTTTATTACAGCTCATAGTCCAACCATATTCGACGTAGACCATGGTTTTCGGTTTTTATTTTTTGTGCTTTCAAAAGGTCAGGGCGATACGCAGAATTTTTTTGGGGGGGGGGGGGAGGGGAATGGGCTGGAATTCTGCCGCACACATATATATATATATATATCAACAAAACCTACTCAATTCTCACACCATAATATTAATATATATATATATTAAGTATTAATATTAATATATCATATATATATTATTATTATATATATAGTATATATATAATTAAATATATATATATATTATATAAATATATTAATAATAATTAATTAATATATTAAATATGATATTATTATAATATATAATTATTATATATATATTATATTATATATATTAATATTCTCTATAAATTATATAAATTATATAGAATAAAATTTAATTTATATATTTGTAATAAATACATAATAATAAATTTAGTATGTTACTTTTTAAAATATGGAACGAGATCTTATTAAACATATAAATAATTAAATCACTATATTTATATCATTTATTTTATATTTTAAAAATTTATACTATTACATTATAATTATAATATAGACAATCATTATAATTATAAATTAGGAGAAGAAAACGTGAGATTTAACTATATTAATATATTTAATCTTATTTACATCTATGATAATATTAGAATCTTATATATATATATCGTATTATATATATAATTTACCTTGGTCCAGCGTTTAGTTTTAAAATGGTATATTTGTGTAGATTTAGTGATTAGAAATAACTATTGAAAATGTGTTAGACCTACAAAGTAAAAATAGTCGGCGACACTACCAATGGTGGTAAATGCTCTAGGTCTCAGAATTTCTAATGGTACGTGCTGAAACAACTAAAACACACAAAAACATAAAAAAAAAAAAAATTAAAAAAAAAAACAAAAAAAATCTCAAAAACCTACAATAGCTACAGCGAAAAGGAATACATTTTTTATGGTAAGTCCTCGTATCTTAAAATTTGAATCAGAAAATATGTATATAAAAAAATATAAAAAACAAATATATAATATATTGATTTAATTTAAGTTATAAGAGTAATTATGAAACTTATAAGTCCTATTGAGAGTGACGACCATTAATATATTTGCTTTTCACTTCGTTATAAATAATTTAGTTCTCTCACGTATATAAAATAAATAGACTTTCATAAATTTTATTGCTTTTTTTATATTATATCTCACACTACTATAGGCAATACCCAAGGTATATCCAAGATAAGTTCTATCCGATGGTCATGGTATCTCTGGTATCTCTCGGCCTTCCTGGGGAACTACGGTGTATGGTATATATTCCCCCAGCTCACGTGAGGGTACTCCGGAAACCCCCGTCCCTCTTTTGGTATTTGTGGTCGTCGCGGCGCGGAGGTCTCCTATCTCCGCCCCTCCACACACTAACTAGGGAGGCTATATGGATAATATCGTTCCACTGTAGTATCCCCCGTTACCGGACTCGAGCCCCTAGTAGATGGCAGATTATATCACTAGATGCATTTTCTATGTATATTTTAACCTAGGCCATATCAAAATATGTAATTCACCCTTTCGCTGTATTGCTATATGGGAGAGATTATTTTGAAGATATTAATTTTATGTGTATTTAATTTATTCTTAGTTTATTTTTTTTTTTTTATTTTTCTTTTTTTTAACATTTTCCGGCACTAAAATTGGACAGCATTCCACCAATGTATTTCGTTTTATAGCCTTAAAGTTTTTAAGATACATACTCAGAACTGGATTATTAATTAGACGTCTGAGGCCACTATATAATGAACTACTAATTAATAGAAGTACTATATATATATTTATAATAGGTATATCAAGGATTTTATAATACGTAAAATAGTTATAATTTAAGTATATACCTATAATGAATATTATATATTATTACTAAACTAGCCTACTTTTCATTAATATAGTATATATTAATTATATAATTAGATAATATTATATATATATATATATATATATATATTATTTAGTATATATATCATATATATATATATATTATATATATATATATATTATATTATATATTAATATATATAATATATATATATATATATATATACCTATATATATATAATTATTAATATATACTATATATATATATTAATATATATAATATATAATAATTAATAATATATATTAATAATATATAATATATATATATATATTAATATTATATATTATTATATATATATATTATATATAATATAATATATTATGTGGAAAATGAGAGATTCTTTATAGAGATTTCCCTATAAATTTTGTATTTGATGAAATAATAGAGATCAAAAGTTATAATAGATGGAGGTAAACTAGTAGTAAGTCGAGGACTTAACTGACCTTGCTGAGCAGCCTTTCAAACCTTATTTGAATTCATGTTTTTATTTTAGCTAATACCAATACTTCCTATTTAAATATATTATGAAAACGAATAATGTAAGTACGTAATATCACATTCTAACCCAATTTTATATACATGTGTGTATGGGTATCATTTTTATTAGCAAAGCCTTTGCTCATTATTATTGCTTGTTTGCCAAATTAACATATATATAATACTAATAACAAATTTTATTCTCTCAATATTAACTTCTATTGTAAAGAATTATTGTGTATTTGGGCTATTATTAGTTTATATAAAAGAATTAGGAAAGATGGAAATGATTTCACCTTTAGAATAAATTTAAAATTTAATATATTTATATTATATATAATATATATATATATATCTATATATAATATATATATATATAAATGATAATATATAAAAAGAATACTACAAAATAAATTTCGATATTTACATATATTTATTTTTAACGTTTTGAGAGTTATAGATATATAACCTTTATCTTTTTTTACTATATAATATATATAAGTATATTATAATATGATATATATAATATATATATATATATATTTATTATATATATATAGTATTATAATAACCCTATATATTATAAAATATATATCTATATATCCTAACCCATCAAATATATATATAAATATATATATATATATATACTATAATATAAATATATAGTATCTATATATATTAAGACTATATAATATATAGTTGATATATAATATATATAATAGTATATATAGTATTGATATAAAAAACTTATTAATATTATATATATATATTATTCATATATATATCATGCGGACTGGTAAAAGGGGCTTTCTTTATCGACCTTTGCGTCATGGTTCTTACTTTCTATAACAACTACTTTGCTGTTCCGTTGTATGCTACGCACGCTCGCCATCAATCTGGTGATAAGAGGGAAATGATAATATATATATAGTATTATTATATATATAATATATATATATAGTATATATAATATATAAGTATATATATATAGATATATATATAAATATATATTTAATATATATATGTATATATATATATATATATATATAATTCATGGACGAATCCCTTTTTCTACTAACAAAATTAATCGGCGAGGTATTTTGCTAAATGTATAGAAAAATTAAAAGGGAAAAAATTTATGAAATAGAATAAAAAAAATAACTTTTCTCTTTGTAAATGAGTTTTATATATATCTTAATATATTATTCAACTAAAAAAGTAAAAAGGAATATCTATAAGCGACTTTTTTTTGGCTTCAACACCTAAGATTAAAAAATAAGTAAGCTTGGGCAGTTTAATTATCAGTTTAAAATTTAATGTAATCTACACCATAAAGATTTTAAAGAGAAGAGTCAATCGTACGACAACTTTCTTTTTTTTTTAATTATAACGAATAGCCCCGTACGCCGTCTGATTACAACGTTGCCATTTCTCTCGTCCCCAATCAGCACCTGGCAATACACCCCGTCGTCTAGACCGTGGGCTTCGGGCATCATCCAGGTGCCTAACAATTAAAATCAATCTTCTTTTTTCGTACTAAACAATGAAAGAACGCCAAACATTAGCGTGGTAAAGCTTAAAATTTCCCACCTTTAATGATGATGTTTTACCTGACGCTCATCGTCGATAAAAATTCCCCTCAATTACCTTAAGCTGCGGTTCGTGCTATAGAAAAATTTGCAAGATATATATACCAATATATATAGTATATATATATATATATATAATTATTATATATATATATATATTATATATAAATATATTTATATATATAATAGTTATATCAGTATATATAGTATATATATATATATATTGAATGTGTGTTTCTGGTTTCATTTCAAGGTAAAGTGTCAAATAGAATATTAAAATTTAAGAATTCAGTAGATTTTTAGGTTTCACGTCTTGCTTGATTCATTCATTATAATTTTAGTAATTTTATGTGATAATCAAATCCACAAATAAATTTAAGAAAAAAAAGGGAAAAGGAAAGAGATTCATATCCGGAAGACATCTTGGAATATGGGGTAATTGGGGTTGGGGCCTAAAAAAGCTAAATAAAATGGGGGGGGGAGATATTAGTGTTAAAAAGATTTTCAGACCACTTTAATGCTCCAAAACTTGGCTGTAAGTGGTAAAGATGAGTCATTATTTCAGTTTTAAGCGGTTCATATATCGTAGTTTATTTCCATTCCGAAACTGGAATGTAAAATGAAGCAACTTTTTTGCTTACATTTTTTTCGCTCTGAAGTTATTAATATTATAATTGCCCCCCCCTCCCCCAACCCAAAGCGAACCTAGCTTTATTTTTAATAACAAACATTTATGAACATTAAATTTTGCTAATTACGAATGTGGGGAGATTTAATTTATACATAACAAATTTAAATTAAAAATAATTGTATAAGAATGCAATTAAAAATATAAACGAAAAATGACGAAACGTTATAAAAACATGAAATAAATTATGCATAAACATTCGTTCCCCGTTGGCAGATTTCCAAAATATTTCGACTTATGATATTTATTATGATGTGAAGCTACATTTTGTCGCCTCCTAACGAGTAAACAACGCCATTGTTTATTGAAAAGATTTTGCTCGTAAATTCTCATTACTGACATTTCGTTTTTAATTGTTGAGGAATAAATTTGATGAGGTTTTTATAAAGTAATAATAATAATAATAATAATAATAATAATAATAATAATAATAATAATAATAATAATAATAATAATAATAATAATAATAATAATAATAATAATAATAATAATAATAATATTAATAACAACCAACAACAAACAACAACAACAACAACAACACAACACACAGACAACAACAACAACATTGAACAACAACGACACAAACAACACGAACAGGAAACACAACACACGCACAACAACAACAACAACAACACAACAACAATCAACAACAACAACAACAACATACAACAACAACAAACAACAACAACACAACAACCAACAAAGTGTAACAAACAATTAACAACAACAACAAAGTACAACAACAACAAACAACAACAACAACAACAATTAGTCCCTTATTAATTTCAACGCCTTTCGTCGGCCGATTTCAAATATCGAAACTACTTCCGATTTTCATGAACTTACGAAGAACCGAGATGTTAATGTGAGCATAACGGTGGAAAGAAAATGTTAAAAAAGAACTCGGGAAATGAGCCTGAAAAACAATTATGTAGTCTTCATCCTTACAAAATTTCATATTTGATAAACATGGTAAAACTACTCTGCTGGCCAGGTTCTTATTAAGTTTATAGTAAGTGTTGAGTTCGCAATATTGTTAATTTATTTAAGAAAACGCACTATTCGTGAGCACGCGGTCGGAGGTACGGCGGTCGTAGAAAATTGTTCGTGTGCCATGCATTTGCATCGTGGGTTCCGATGGAGTAGTTTATTAATCTTTTTTCTAAAGCAAAAAAAAAAAAACGTTTTCTGAGCTTCTAAAAATGATTTTCAATGTCGCATTTTATCCGAATTTTTTGAGTGATGATAAATTGTTATTTTTGAAAGATCTCCAGCAATTTTCCTTACGGTTTTCCTTAATTACAACATAAGAAATAGAACATAATAAAAAAAAGACATTTTTGTTAATTACAACATTTTTTCTGAAATTTTCTTGGTTTCCTTGAAATCAGCGAAAGGCAATAGGGTTAATAAGTTCCACTAAAAATTAATACATCATCATCATCATCATCATCATCATCATAATCATCATCATCATCATCCCCAATGCTCCCCACAGATTGAGGGGATTAATAAGGTCCACTAAGATTATGGTCATCATCATCATCATCATATCATCATCATCATCATCATCATCATCATCATCATCATCATCATTCATCATCATGCATCAATGCATCCAATCATCCATATCCCCCTAATGGGTGCCATCCCAACCAGAGCCATCCCCCAGATTATGAGGAGGATTCAAATAAGGTCCAGCTAGATTATGGTCATCACAATGCATACACAATCATCATCCAATCATGTCGATCATCATCCATCATCATCATATCCATCATCATCATCATTCATACATCACATCATCATCAAATGCTCCCCAAAGATTGAGGGGATTAATAAGGTCCACTAAAGAATTTATGGTTGGCGTCATTCAATGATCATCAATCCATCATCATCATATCGAATCATCATTCTCATCACATCAACATCATCTCATACATTCAATCATCAATTCAATGCTTCCACTCCAAAATTGAGGGGAAGTTGAATAGGTCCATTGAAGGATTTATGTCGTCCCTATCATCCTCATCGCATGCACATCATCATCATCTATTCATTCAAATGCGATCCAATCAATCATCCCATCATACATCATCAATCATCGATCATCACAATGTGTACTCCCCACAGATTGAGGTTGGGGTGCTCAAACATGCCCCGGAAACAATAGTTAAGTAGGAAAATATGCCCTAAATCGGAAATGAAAGTCCTCCCCAATACCCTCAACTCATACCCTTTAGTGCGAGCCCGTCGCTGCCAAAAATTCATTCTAGAGCTTCACATACCCCGACAAACCCCAACTGTGGTATCTCGTTAGTTTTTCAGGGTTCATCCTCTGCGCAAGGTCCGCAACTACACAATTTTCTCCTAATATGCACCTTTTTTCTGGATTGAACCAAACTCACGGTGACCCCACCGAGAAATCACATCCAGATCGGCAAGAATAGAATCGGAAATCTGAAGACGAGAGGCAACTCAGATCAAAAGGAAGGAACAGATTGAAATGAGTGGAAGAAGGAGAGTTGATTCATCGGATATAAGAGTGATCAGAGATATAAGTACAGCTGAGGAGAGAATACGTTGATCATTGGGGAATTATTAGTTGAAGATGACCAATTGATAGATGATGAAGAATCTTTCAATCATCACATTGCCATCACAGACTGCATCAATCCCAAGGCTGATATGGAACGAGGCAGAAAGAAAACTTGACAAGAGCAAGCAAAGAGAAGGATGAGAGTTTAGAAAGTAGTGACGCGTGCCATACCCGGTCAAATCTTTTGGTATATCAAGCGCCACCACACAAAAGACTCCTTTCTTCAAACACTATTACTAAGTCAATTCAATTTTCTTTGGTCTCCTAAGCCGGTCCCTTCCCGTACACAATCTCACACACTATACAAGAAGCTTAACCAAATCGATTACTATTCATGCATTCTCAAAATTGAACCAAGCCACCTTAATACACTTTCGTTTATTCTCTCATATACATCTTTCGTCACATCACACAACTAACTAATACGTTCATTCCTCATTTTATCAATTCTTCCCACACCCAATACGCCCTTAAAATAAATCATCTGAACAGAATGCACCTTATATCTATACATATTATAACCATACCATTGTTTCTATACTATACTATACCGTGCATTAACACCGGTAACAGCATACCCTCATGCAAAGCCCTAGCTCATTCGAGACTTAATTCCCAAGCATTTCACCAAAGATTTGAATAGGAACCAAAATTCCTTCTTACCTTTCGCAACTTTCCTATTACGCTTAACATCATCCGTTCCCTTTTCATCCAACATATAACCTAAATATTTAGACTTAGATAGTTGCCTCAGTTGTCTATCATTGAATATGATTTCACATTGCGGACTCTCCTCACTCACCGCCATCATCTTGTTCTTATCTCTATGTACTTTCAAACAAATTTAATTTAAAAAAGAAAAAAAAAAAAAAAATTGGTTTTGAACTGTTAATAGATAGCATCAACAGCGCACAAAATATAATCATTTTGAAAATTGACCGGCAACCAACCTTGTACCACTTCATATGGATTGACTCTTATATCAAGCAAGAGCTGCAGCCTTTCAAAATTGCATATGAAGAAGTGAAAAATGCTGCCATTTGCAAAACCCATCTTTGCAAACAGGAATTTTCCATTCTCAAAATCTTAAAAACAAAGACTGTATCTAAATTGTTATGACATCAGATAGCCTTAATTTTGGTGTTGCATCAAAAATGAAACCTCATCATTTCTTCAAAACCTGAAGTGAAAATGTTTTCAATGAAATTCTTTTGTTTCCTAAAAGGATTATTAATTTTGTCTGTTATTATTTTCATATTTCTTGTAGTTTATTTTTCCTTTGATTATTTTTTTAGTTTTGTTTTATTTTTTTTATTTTTAAAGTTGATTTATCAAGTATAGCAGTATAATACATACTTTTCAGCTTTTATGACAGTAGCATTATTGCATATGGAACGATGAATTATTTTGAATTTGAGTGTCCTTTGTATTTTCCGTATTTAGTCAAATTTAGAAGAAAAAAACATTTGAATAGGTACCATATGCTATAATTTTTGCTGCAATTAGTTTGTTGCTTTTCTTCCTTTCAAGTCTATGGATAATATCGTTGTTGGAATAATGCTCAGAGAGTTCTATGACCTTTTTTTTTCTATCTCCAGTGGACAAAGGTTGGAGACCTAACAAATTCCGCCGGCGTTGGGGAAAATCAGGATCCTAGGCCAAATCGAAGGCAATATACCCTGATACATGATGTTTGAAAGTGTGCAGGTCAAAATAAGTTGGGGAAAATAGATGAAGGAAATGTGTTCCAGACTTTACCAGTGAACATAAAAGATTGAGAATATTGGTTAAGTCTGTGATGAGAGTGTTGGACAGAGATCAGTTGAGACTGTGTGGAAAGACAAGTCGAACGAGTTCTCATCAAAGGGGGAGGTACTCTACTAGTGAGTTCAGAAGAGAGAGAGAGTTCAGAAGAGCGGTGTCCATTGAGAGAGAGAGAGAGAGTTCAGAAGAGCGGTATCCATTGAGAGAGAGAGAGTTCAGAAAAGCAGTGTCCATTTTAATAGCGATAGTATATGGAGAATGATATAACAGTTCTACAGCTTGAAAGAGATTGGAGAGAGTTAGTAAGTATAGGGGAGTTTTAAAGCAAGTCAATAAACCCTAGACTCCACCTTATCAAGGAAAACAATGTGTGCGGAACCACCTCAGATATGTGATGCATACTCCATACAAAGGCGAACAATGCCTCTATACGGAGCAGGCAACTGGGGTGTTGAAAAATACAGAAGACACCTCAGAACACCCAACCTCTTTGATGAAGCTTGTTTAGAAAGAGAAGCAATGTGATCTTTATAATTAAGGTCACGTTAAAAGGAAACTTCAAAAATATTAAGAACTGTGGAAGGGTTGAGTTGCGTGTTTAAGAACTGTGGAAGGGTTGAGTTGCGTGCTTTCGAAGATGTTCAGTTGCGTGGAGAATTATGTTGAGTAGATAGATGAAGAAACACTTTTTGAAGCATTGAAAACTGCCATGTTTTCTTTGCCCCAATTAGAGATATGAGAAAGGTAAGATCAGAGGTCAGCTGTTTCAAGGTCACCACCATGCTGGCATCCGTTAAGTGCTGTTGAGTGGGTCGACTCCCAAAAATGGAAGGAGTAATGATGGGTGGAGTTATCGGCATATGAGTGGATAGGAGAAGAAGTATTAGAGAGGTCTGATGAAAAGTAGTAAAAGAGTTGGTGATAGGACAGAACCTTGAGGAAGTGTAACTGTATATAGTTAGCTAATATCATACAGCCATATCTAATTAATATTTTTAAGTCAGTGAACCTGAGTAGGCCCTTAGTTGTAAAGTTTTATTTTATGTTGGGTGTTTAAAAGAGTCGAAAATGATTCATAAAAGCAGTTCATGGAAATTTTTTGTTAAAGTTTTTATGGATTTCAAAATGTATATTTTGAAAAGCCCAATAAGACCCACTTAACTTTTTTTTTTTTTTTTTTTAAAGCCAGGCAATTTAAAAAAAAATTTTGTGAAGAAATAGTACCGGTTGCAATAATCATTCTAGCAGACTTAGGTATTGGCAAACTAGAAGTTAACGAATCTGATTAATAGTTGCTCGTTTTGGTACCAACTCTTCAACTCATATTCTTCAAATTCTACCTTGTTAAATACAATTTTTTATCTATTTTAAATTATAGTTTGAAAAAGAAGTTTTGTTTTTGATCAGAAATTCCTATCAATTTTAGTACATTTTCACATTGTATTTCTTATTTTCAGGATTTGAATAATCCTCCTAATACAACTGAAGGTTTAGTTCAGTTATGGGAACGTTTAGATTTGGCCGAACGTCTAGAACTATTAAGGGGTTTGAGCACCACTGGGGTTGACAGACTTGCTAGTGGATTAGTTGCAGGAGGACTTTTAGGAGATGTTATTACTACATTATTAGCATTCACACCTACTGTAAATGATGTCGTTATGGTTGTCAATGTTCTACAGTCAATGACACAGGCTAAAAGGTATGTGTAAAATTATTTTTAAAAGGGTACTAGTTTGTATTGCACAGTTTTATTAGTTTTCATGTCCGATCTTGAATGCAGATGTAGCATATTTGTTTTCAAAGATTTGGAATTTAAAGTTGCTATGCTATGCGTAATTAGTTCAAACCTTGTGTATCCTCTCGACAAAACGCCCACAATACAAGAGTAAGGGAGTTAAATACCTGGTATGTGTATCTACGAAAGGGGCGTGTTAATATCTTTTGAGGTTTTCTTCCCTAAATTTGATTTTTCACCCTTTCTACACTATTTTGTTATTTTTTTTTTCCTTAAATATGATTTCTCACTCTTTCTACACTATTTTATTATTTAGCCAATCGTAAATTCCCACATTTCCCCCAACGTACTGTGTAAGTAATTTTCCTAAAGAGGATGTTCTACCATTTTCCCGTCACCAAGTCATTTCCAAGATTTCTCTGGATATCAGTTAGAAGGACAGTCTAGTAAGAAATGTGACACAGTTTCCGGGGCCAGGTTTCATCTTGTGCAGATGTTTGAAGTGGTTTGGTTAAGGTTTAACCTCTATTTATAATGTTGCAAGTTTGGGTGGTGGCCGCATCTTAGTTTAGCCAAGGATGATTGAATGTTATTGGAAAAGAGTTGAATTCTGGTGGATGAGTATTTAATATGTTGTTTGTTTGTCGGTTTCTTAAATAATTTTCAGTTAGGTGTGTGTGTATTTGTTTAGCGCATGAGATGTTGTTTTTTTAGAGATTGGATGTTATTCAGAAATTGTTTGTATAATAATGCCGGAGAAGATGAAGGTTGTTTTAACCTGTGGTTAATGGGGTTGGAAAGTGCAATGTAGCATGGATGTTGTGGTGTTCGTGTTTATCGCAGGACTAAGTGCTTATCATTTCTAAGTTTGTTTATGGGTAGTATTTTTGTTTCTTCATGTAGGTGTCGTTGAGGTGCGTCTTGTTATAATTCTGAGTACTTTGTTTTAGGTTTTTTGTAGTTTTTTATGTTACCTTTGGTCAAAAACGGGTGCCACATTGGTGAGGCGTAGTTTAGTGTTGGGTGGATGTATTGTTTGTATATGGTGGTGGATATCTGTTTATTATTATTGATGTCCGTGCTAGCTATGGTTCTTAGTATGTTTAGTTAACTGTTTGCTGATGTTGCTATGTTTTCTGTGCGTTTTGTGAATGTCAGATGTGTGTCCAGTGTTACTCCAAGAATTTTGGGTGTTTTGTTTAATGGGATAGCGATGTTGTTTATGAAGATTTGGGAGTTGGTTGAACCGAGTTGGCGATTTGTTGTGATTAGAGTAATAGATGATTTATTTGGTGATGCAAACATTCTATTATTGGTCAGCTAAGTTTGAATTTGGTTGATGTATTGTTGGGTTAGATTAATTGCTGTGTTTAGATTCTGGTGTTTGGTGGCTATGGTGATTATCATTTGCGTAAGTTATGTTTGTATGGTATGTTTGTGGTTGTGGTAGCTCGACAGTGAATAAGTTGAATAAGGTATGAGATAGGAATGCTCCTTGGGATACGCCGTTTTTAATGTTTATTGTATTTGATTATATATATATATATATATATATAATATATATATTATATATTTTATATATAATATATATATATATATATATATATATATATATATATATATATATATATATATATATATATATATATATATATATATATATATATATATATATATATATATATATATATATATGTTACTTTATCCTCCCTCCACTTCCCACAGATGGGAGTAGGATACGTAGCATGCCCGGAAATAGAATAGCTAAATAGTAGAGCATGATATAAGTCAAAAGGAAAATACTGTGCCACCACAGCAGGCTTCGCCCAGAGATCCGTTAATAAAGCAAGTGTATTGAAGTTGCGTCTGATATCCCTCAAGTCGAAGCAGTTCGAATAAGAGATGTTCTGTGTCGTCATTCATCTTGAAGAGACATCTTTGATAGTTGGGGGAGGGTCATTATGAATTTTAAATATATATTCCTGAAGAGAAGGATGGGATGGGATGGGACAACATTACTCTTGTTTGATGGTCCAAAGTTTGTTCTGCAGGGGATTATTCTGGTGGACGTTCTTGGAATATGGTATTATTTGGATATGCAGAAATCGTTTTTGGGGTTAATTGAGTATAAAAGTGCTTAATAATGAAGGGATCTGGAGGTGAGGGTGGGGGGGGGGAGCGTGTTGTATATATCAAAATAGTATAATTAATGCTGATTTTTTTGCCTTCTAGCTGCAGGGGGTTTAAGGGTTTGATCTAGGGAGTGATCTATTGAGATTGATTTACTGTAAAATTGATAGCTTATCATGTCAAGATGAGCGTTTATAGGAAGAATTTTTGTTTCAGTTAATAGATGGATGGGTGTGGAGGGAAAGCATCCTGTTATTATCCCGAGAGCTTTTTTTTGTACAGTTTCTAATTTCTAAATACTGGATTGCGATATTGTGGTCGCACAGGTAGGTGATGCGTAGTTAAATAATGAGAGGAGGTATTGTCTATATTCTATTGTGAGTTTCTTTATGTTGGCTAGAGTTTGTTCCAGTTAATTCTTTTATCGCATTTAATTTGTGGGTGGCTCTTGTGATAATATTGTTAATGGGTGGGTCAATGTCATATTTGTATCGAAAGTCAAATCTAGGATAGTGGATTGTTTATTGAGAGGAAGTATATTGTTTTATAGGTAAACTGCAGGGTGAATGTTTGATTCTTTTCTCTCTGAAGTAAGTAATGTAATAGTGGATTTTTTGGGTGATGCAGTCATTCTATTTGTTGTTAGCCATTGTTTTAGTTGGTTTATTTATTGTTGTAGTTCTCTGCATGCTGTATTTATAGAGAAATTTTAAGTTGTGATTGTTAGATCGCCTGCTTTAGCTATTGATTTTTATAAACGGGGATGTATGTTGTGGTAGGTCATGCAGGAAATGGTTAAAGAGTGTTGGTGAAAGTATGTCTCCCTGAGGGACTCCATTATATAATTTATATGTACGGGATGAGTGGTGTCCTTGTATGACTAGCTATACTTATTACTACGAAATAGGAAGTTTGCAATTTTTTTTGTCTTCATGGTTATGTCTGTGTTTAATATATATATATATATATATATATATATATATATATATATATATAAATATATAATTTACAATGTATCTAATATATATATATATATATAATAATATATAAATATATATATATATTATACTATATATGATATATATAATATTTGATGATGATCATCATCATCAACTACCTCCTATCCCTAGATTGGATGTGAGGTGCGTAGCATACACTGGAAACGGAAATGTAGTGGAAGAACATGACGTAAGTCGAAAAGAAATCCCCCATTACCTTCCCCTTCATACCCTTAAGTAAGAACTCGTCGCAGTAAAAAAAAAATATAATTACATCCATTAGGAAGACCATATCTCAAACATTCTATGAGAATTTTCAGCTTGAAAGATGTACAGTATTGGATCTGCTGCCCAGTATCGTTGCTTCCTAACGTGCAATGACTGCACCCGTGCATGCACTAAAAAAAAGAAAAGGAAAACTCTTCAGCGAGTAGTAAATTTATAACATCAATGTCAGAATACTGAATTATATCAAATTAAGCTAAATATATCATTCGTATATTTTGCTTATTTATATAGGTGGTTTATAAAAAAAAAAAATAATAATTGACAGAATTAAGAAATAAGTAATCTGTGCAGTAAATTATTATCTGCATACTCAAAATTAGGAGATACAAGTTTGTAATAGTAGTATTGTTATTCTAAAGAGGAATTTTTGTTTTTCTTCTCTCGGAAATTTTTGAGAAATGATAATTAAAATTAAAAATTTTTTTTTAAAGATTTAGTCTCAGTGTGCAACTAGTATGTGGAGAAGAGAGATGGGCTTGGGGTCGTTTACTTGAAAAGCTTCAGTTGGTATTGTCAGAACGACCACAAGATTTAGCAGAACTCAACGTAACAGAATGGACTGTCGTGCAATTAAAAGCAAAGTATAACCTGTAAACATTTAGTTTGAAACAATTATTTTTTATTTATAGAATTATTTACTTTTATTTTCGATTTTTTAAGTATTAAACAAAATTATGCAGTAAGGGGGAACTATTCAAATAAAAAATTTTTTTACTTTATTTATTTAATTTTTTTATTAAAAAGTTATTTTTGTATGCTTTTCTATAAGAAATTTTATCTACTCATGATAATATCTAAAGAATTTTATAAGAGTATAAACCACGAACAAACCATTTGTACTCGCTTCTTATTATAATTTTTATTTTTATTTTTAATTTCCATAGTTTTATTTATAAATAAATATTTGTTTTTTTATAATTATTTTTCTCAGGTATTACTTACACTGGAGTTTAGTTTTATTCCTGAAAATTACCAATGTATTAATTTTATATATTTTTATAAAGAAGTATTGCTATGGGTGGAATTTTTCCCTTTATTTGAAGGTTCCAGCTATTTTTACAGTATTTTTTTTTATTGAAATCAATGAATATATATATATATATATAATATATATATATATATTATATATATATATATATATATAATATTAAGTAATATATAATATTTATATATATAATACATAAAAATATAATTTATATATTTATATAATATCTCTATACTCTATACCAAATATATTCTATAAAAAAAAATATATAAATTTTCAATGCATATTTAAATTTTATTTAAATTGTAAATAAGTATATAATATATATATATATAATTAGTAGTTATATCTATAATATATATATATATAATAATAATACACTTATCCATGATATATATAATATATATTAGTTATAGATTTTCTCTATATTCATTAATGCAAATTTAATTTACAATAAATAATTTCATTATTATTATAAAAGGAAAAGCCTTTTTATCGTAAAGCATTTACGACTAATTACTACTAATGAATATATTATGTTTTAGAAAATTCTTCTTGGTATATAATTTTTTATCGTTATTTCCTTTTTTAATTAATTTGGGGAATGAAGATCTGATGAGCTCAGATTTTGGTGGAACACGTTTAATGAAAAGATAATTAAAAAATTAATTTTTTTTTTTTTTTTTGGTAAAATGTAAATCACTTAAGATCGATACAACAATGAGAATCACCTCAGATGTACTGGAATATTACTTACACATAGCGCATATATATATAATAATATTATAAACAAGTTAACAATCCTTATTTAAATAGTAAAATATGTCTATATTCAATCTATATATATATAGTAATATATATATATATATATATGATATATTATATACACGTATATATATATATACAGATATATATATATAATATATATATATATATAGATATATATTATAAAAAAAATATAAATATATAATATATATATATCTATATATATATATATATACTATTATATATATAAATATATTATATATAATATATATTATATTATATATATATATATTGAAAAGAATTGATTAAATGACAAATAATGGATAATAGAAGAGAGTTATGGGTGTGAAGAAAGGGTAAATGGAGAGAATAAATGAAAGTAGCTTTAGATGGTTTGGTCGTATGGAAAGGATGAATGACAGTCGTTGATTAAGGCGATGTTATGTGTTGAGTGGTGTTAGGATCGACCGCTGGAGACGCGAAGAAAAAGTGGATTGAGTCAGTGAACGAAGGTCTGAAGGAGAGATGTGAGTTTGGCCGAGGCGAGAATAAAGTGCATTAATAGGAGTGATGGAGGGGTTTTTTGAAAGGGTATGGTTTGTCCCACCTGGGCCAGGGGATGAACCTACACTTGACGCTTATTATATAGTGAGACTCGTCGCGTCCGATTAAGCTCTAGGTGGATTTCTGACTGCGACGAGTTCTCACTAATAGGTTATAAAGAGGGGGGCGGTAAGGCTGGGCTTTCTTTTCGACTTGTGTCATATTCTTTTTCTACTTTTTCTTTTCTGATGCATGTTATCGCACCTTACCCCCAATCTTGGGGAGGAAATAATGAATAATAATAAAATAATAATAAATAAATAAAAATAATAATAATAATAATAATAATAATAATAATAATAATAATCAATAAAATAATAATAATAATATATATTATATAAATATATATATATATAATATTTATATTATATTATAGTAATATACGTATATATATTATATATATATATATATTATATATATATATATATATATTATATAATATATAATATATATATATAGCTCCCCGCCTCCCTCCTATGAGAAGCGGGCAGTCCCTAGGTATTGTGCCACCACAGCAGGGTGGACCCATAGATCTATCAGAGAAAGTGTATCAAAGCCGCGTCTGATGTCCGTTAAGTTTCAACAGTTTAGCAAGAGGTGTCCCGTGTCGTTATTTATTTGGGAGGGACATCTTTGAGAGTAGGGGTGAGAGCATTATGAAATCTATGTTTATATTCCTGTAGGGGGGAGATGGTGACCAGAGCTAAGACGGGACGACATCCATCTGGTTTGACGGTTCTTCAAGGATTGTTCTGTGGAAGATATTTCGGGTGGACACTCTTGAAGTATGGTGGTGTTTCAGTTTGGATATTCTGTCGATGTGTTTGATAAGGGACTTGTCTTTGGGTGGGGAGGGGAGGGGAGGGGAGGTCTTGGGGTGGGGGGAGGGGAGGAAGAGTGTTGTATATGTTAAAATAGTACATGGCAGGTGTGATTTTTTTTAATTTCTTGATGCCGGGGGTTGTCTGTTGAAAGTGTTTTGCTGTAAAATTGACAGCCTATCATTTCGAGATGGAAAGAATTTTTGTTTCTGGTTGCAAGGGATGGATGGGAAACAGCCATTTGTTATTCTTAGAGCTTTGTTTTGAATGACCTCAGATTTTATGGATGTTGACTTTGATATTGTGGGAGCCCAGGCTGGCGATGCATAGTTTAAAATGGGACTGAGATATTGTCAATAAACTATTATAAGGTTCTCCTTGTGTTGGCCAAAATTTGTTCCAGTTAGCGCTTTCATCGCTCTCAGTTTATTTGTAGCTCTAGAGGATATGATGTTTATGTGTGGGGGGGGGGGGGTAAATGACATATGCGTGTCAAAATTTAAAATTTAAACAGAGGATAGTGGGCCGCTTATTAAGAGAGCCTTTAGTTTGAGAGGATAATTGTTGGATGGGTGTTCGACTGTCTTTTGTCAGGTGTAAGTACTTTAGAGGATTTTTGGGGATAGGTTGTTATTCTGTTTGTTGTCAGTAATTATTGCAATTGATTTATATTTTCCTGTATTTATGGAAGGACTTTTGAGTTATGATTATTGATTTTTATAGAGGGGGGATGTGGGTTGTGGTAAATCATTCATAAAAAGATTAAAAAGTGTTGGTGATAAGAAGGCACCCTGGGGGATTCGATTGTATAACTTGTATGTTCGATAGTTGTGGAGTACTTGTACGGCCGGATAGCAAATTTGCTATTGTTCTTATCATTGATGTTTATTTCCGTGTTTAATAATTTGTCTATTAAAAGGTGACGTGGGACTATATCGAATGCTTTAGTTATGTCTATTGCTACTAGGGGAGGATGGTAGGTTTTGTGTCAGATTGGTTAGTAGTGTGCTGGAGGAGTGTTTATGTCTGAAACCATGTTGTATATCTGAAAGGGGGAGATTCTGTTCAGGATTATTAACCTTTCAAGAACTTAAGATATTGTAGAGAGCAGTGAAATGGATCTATATGAGGCTGGTTATTGGGTAGTTTAGTAGGATTTAGTATGAGAATTATGTGGGCATGTTTCCAGAAAGGTGTGATGGTGTTGGTTTGCCAAGCTCTATTGAATATTTTAGTCGGCACTGCTACGAATTTAGTTCCATGGTGTTCGAGGTGGATGTTGAAATTTTGTCTGAAGCTTCTGCTTGTGAGTTTTCAAGGTTTTTAATGGTGTTAAGTACCTCAAGCGGAGTTAAGGGTGGGGGGGGGGGATTTTTGGTTATTCTTTAATTTTTTAAATCCTTCAGTTGTTGTAGGTTTATGGGTAATTTTGGAGTAATGTGGCCTAATAAGATTGCATTAATTTTTTTAGCTAGGTATTCTATTGTTTTGTTACAGATGGGTTGGGGGGAGGGGAGCTGTTTGCGTGAAGTGTGGATTTTTTTTTCGGTATATTGTTAAGTTGGTTTGATAGTGCAGTGTTTCATATACTGCTGCCAGTTTTTTTTCTTGTAAGAGTCTATTAAATTATTTATTCTATTGTAGAGATCTATGATTTTGTTTATTTGGTCTTGATTTGGTTGTATATCTTGTCGGAGGGTGTTTCTCTGGTTTACCAGGTTATTTATTTCTGGTGAAAAGTTGGGATTGAGATGTTTGCGGTAACTGTGAGGGATGTATTTTTTTTTTAGGCCTTTAATATGGTTTTATTGAAATGTTGTATGGCTTTCGTCGAGAGATGTAAAATTAGTTATTTGGATCTTATTCAATGTAATCGATGTACGCTTGCCGGTTTTCTTTTTTTTAGTTAGTACAAGTTCTTTTAAAGGATGTATGTATGGCGTGTGTATGTTGGATTGTAAGTAATATTGGAATGTGATCAGAGGATAGAGAGTAAAAGTTTTGCCTTGTTGCGGTAACCTGGATTTGGGGGGAACAAAAGGAGATATCCATGTGGGGACATTGGGTTCTGATTATGTTGAAATGGTTGTAGAGTGGGTTGGTTTCTGTTGTCGAGGATGCTAAGTGTGTGTAATTTGTCTATAAGATATTACCTCTTGGTGATGGGGTGTGTGTGTGTGTATTGAAGTCCCTCACCAGTATCAGATTATTATATAGAGTTAGAGATGATAGTTCTGGGACATAATCTTGGGGGCAGAATTGAGAGGTGGACTGGGGGATATAGACATTTGTTAGATTGTAATATATATATAATATATATATATATATATATATATATATATTATGATCTAGTATATATAATCTATGATGATAGGTCTGGGACATAATCTTGGGGGCAGAATTGAGAGGTGGGGTGGGGGATATAGACATTTGTTAGATTGTATGTTTTTTTTGTTGATTTTTATTTCTATTGATTGGTATGTGGAGGTTTGATATTGGTTCATTATTTGTTGTGTATGGTTTGTGATGTTTCGGAATTTGATGTTTTTGTGTACGAGAATAGCTAGACCAGACCATGCTCTTCTGGGTCCCAATCTTGTTTTAAATTGTGTAATTGGGGAATTCAGAGAGTCGGGTATCTGGTGTGAGATTGGATTCCTGTATTAGTGCTATGTGTATGTTGAATTTATTTAAGGTGTGGTGAAGTCCTTTGTTTATTTTTGATGCCATTTATATTTAATTGAATTATGTGATTTGTATTTCCGTGTGTGTGTCTCCGCATAATTGGCATTACCCTGATTGAGAATATTGATTCAGGGTTTAGAGATTAATGCATCTTAAATGAAACCAAAGTTTGCAGGTGTTGCAAGCTACTGAGAATTGGCCTCTGGTGATATATTTATTACACTTGGGACAAGTATGCATTTTGGGTCCAGGATTTGATTCTTTGTCCCCGGCTAATAGGAAGAGTTGGGGAACGCACACTGGTCTTACATACACCCAGGTACAAAAAGGTGGAGTATATGGTGTTGCAAACTACTAAGGATGGCCTCTGGTGATAGATCTATTACACTTGGGACAAGTATGCATTTTGGGTCCAGGATTTGATTCTATGTCCCCGGCTAATAGGAAAAGTTGAGGAGCGCACACTTTTCTTACGTACACCCAGGTACAAAAAGGTGGAGTGTATGGTGTTGCAAACTACTAAGTATTGGCCTCTTGTGATAGATCTATTACACTTGGGACAAGTATGCATTCTGGGTCCAGAATTTGATTCTATGTCCCCATCTAATAGGAAGAGTTGGGGAACACACACTGGTCTTATGTACATCAAAGTATAAAAAGGTGGAGTATATGGATGGAAATTTTTTGGGCCCATTACGCGAATGCTAGGTGACGATCACCATCCCAAGGATCGCATATCCCGCAGGAGGTGAGGGGCTGCGATATAGTTTGAGACGATGATACTTATCTTCTTCCATCTTTAATGTCCAGAATCTTTGAAACACCAGCTTCGTAGCAACCACAGAAAAATGTATACCATCAGCATATTATATATATATAGTATGCATGAAATATATATATGATTAACCCCCACAATATATATATATATATAATAATATATATATTAATAATATAATATATATAATGATTATATATATATATATATATATATATCATATATATATATATATATATATGTATATATATATATATCGTATATATATATATTACTATATATATATATATATATATATATATCGCATGAAATAGTTGGGGAATATCCCAATTCTTTTATCATTAAAACTTATTCATCAAATCAAATTTCCTCCCTTTGATGTACTTTTCTGCTATTCTTAAGTTGCCAAATAACGCGGCTGAAAATTTCTTGTCCAACTCGGAAGTTGGCAGCAAATATTTTAATTAAATATTTAGTTTAAGATGGGACTAATAACTGATGATATATTCCTACTCATTTCAACCACAGTACCCAATATGATCTAAGAAAGTTACAGAAAAGCTTCAACAACCAGAACTGAATGATAATAATTCTTATCAAAGTCTTAGCAAAAGTGCTATAAATCATGTTCTTGTGCAAATTGTTTCAAAATATTTAAATGAATGAAATGTTTAGAAATGAAGTTGACATGGAATTTGAAAATTTATGAGTGAAAGCTAATGATATTTTTAAAATGGCATCTCTCGACATCAACGATACAAGAATCTAGTTTTTCACGTCGTCTTCCTTGATGTTAAATGTGAAAGACCATGTTTTATTGCTTTCACAGCAGACTAAAATATATTACAATTGAGCATGAAACGGTGGAAAAAAACTTTAAAAAACTAGCGACGAAGATCTTGAAAGAAAAAATTTACCGATTCTAATATAAATAATACAAAGATTTTTCTCTTACTACCAAACAGTGATGATGAGTAATAGACTGAAGACAAAATTAAAGTTGATATAGCAGTTGGTTTTTATTCTAATGAAAAAAAAAGCAAGTAACTTTGATACTTTGTAATTGCCGAAGGTAAATGAGGAAAATATCCAAAATTGAGTCCACTTGCTTGGCGTTGTGTAGCTTGTTCTCACAGCGGTGTTTCAAGCATTACTTTTGTTGAATGGTGTAAATAAAGCATTTGAAGAAAAGCGCATTAGTCTTTATGTTAAAAACGCAGAGAAATTTCTATTAATAAGGTTCAAGTATTTAACGACCTCTCTCAACCTATATTTATAAATGGGTTGGGCTTTGGGGATAGTGATTGGTGGGATGGGTGATAAATTGGACGGTATTTCCGCATTTTGGTAATCAAAATTGACATTTTAAATGATCTTGCTTCTTTCCCACGCTTCTACTTCTCCAATATATGTATTCACAAATTCTTTACAGGATCAAAATTTTAGGTATCTCGAATGTTTAATTAAAAATGCTTTTTATGATTAGTTTTAAAATTATATTTTGCTTTAAGTATTTCGGATCAAATATTAAGGATCCACATCCTCTGATGTTAGAAAGATCTTATCTGCTATATATAAGATTCTTATCTGCTTATATATAGTATTATATAATATATATATATATATATATAATATACGATACATATATATTATATATATATATATATATATAATATATATAATATATAATATTATATATTATATAAATAAATATATATATATATAATATATATATATATATATATAATATAATTTTTGTTTAATTAATTGAACTGTAAAAGTTGCAACGTTTATAAATCTCTCTGACGTCTGAAATTATAAAAGATCCAGGACCCGCCATGGTGTTGATTTTCTCAACACCAGCGTGGCCGCTTTGTGAGCGTGGTGGGGTTCCCTGTAGCAATTACTCAAAAAAAATTAATATATATAATATATATATACATATAATATATATATAATATATATATATATATTATATAAATATATATTATTATATTATATATATATATAATTATATATATATATATATATATATATAAGTATATATTTAGGGATGTGACCGAATAGGTGAAAAAGCGCGAATACCGGAATACCGAATAGTTCGCTTAAAAGTATTCGGCCCGAATACGAATATTCGGCCGAATAAATTACTTCGCTATTCGGCCGAATAGTAGTTAATTTCAAAGTTCGGTCATCCATTTAGGGAAAAATAAAGAAAACTTACACTGGTTCCACAAAAAAAGGTGAAATTTTTCTTTGGATGGACTTTTGTAGCAAATATATAGTAATTCGGAGGTGCTGGTTCCATATATATTCGGATTTCCTGTATCACATCCCGTTTTCGTGCATTCATGGATCCCAATGTTTTTGGCTATTCCCTAGGAATGACAAAATTCAGGTGCGCACTACGTAGGCTGTATAGACGTTACTTCCGCATATATCTACAGTGTAGTAAGTTTACTGCGGTCGATATTCGGAAGAATGTGTAACTTTAGTAACGTCTACATTTATGGATGCCAATGGACCTGATGATGTCTATCATCCATCTGAAAGACAGTCGATGGTCCGGCATTGTTCACACCAAGGGTGAAACTGAACTGATCATTTGTATGTAGAGTTGTATTTGCCGAAGTTGTCCCTGAGCTGTTAGCTTCGAGGTTTTGCATAAAAAACTGCATACTGGACCATGGCAATCAAGAGTAACATGTATCGTACAGAGAAGCAGATGCGCGGAAGGCCTTCTTCCCAGTCAGTTTGCAGAATGGTATACGCTCTTGGTGTATGTGCAAAGTGAAGTACGCCACTCAACTGTACACTGTTCTTGGTACTTTACCTACGTATGGGACCGGGACGTCGCACTACACCCCAAGCATCATGTCTCGCCGATGCAGGTCGAGTGGGCGAGAATCGACTGTTTATCCTGTGACGACTCTTGTGTATACCAACACAATCCAGAAGAGCAGAACATCCAATACATTTAAAAGTGCCTTGTGTTGTTACATGGCGAGAAGTGTCATAAACGCGCAAACGAGGTATGCTCGGTTCCGCACCAATGTCCAGACGCTACTCGGGGCAATGTAGCCCCTGTGTGAAGGCTCGCATAGTTGGAGTATAGAGGAGTAGGAAAGGTATGCAAAAACCTCATGACATGTGTTGGATGAAGGCTATCATTACATGGGTACACTTTGCGATGCCGTAAATATGTGCGTCGACACTCAAAAATGGTAAACATTTTGCTAACCAAGGTTCTCAACAAGCTAGCGTGTATTCACTAATATATGCGCATGCTTCGCTAGCCTTAGCCTAGTGCACAACTGCTCGGCGTGCGGCTCTCAGTATAAAGGATCGACTAGGATAACGCAAAAGAAGGAAAATTGTCCTACTACCTGCTCGTGCCCATGGATGGTAAACCCCATGTATGGACTGCCCAATGGTTGTACATGGCATATCAATATGCGTTCAAAACCCGTGAAATGCAGCGGTGTACAGAAGAGACAACGACATTCCGACAATTCGGCAACTTATCAACCATCCACTACCTGATAACAATAGAATCAGAGACTTTTGGTCTATGATGATATCCACCCACCATGCTTGGGGAAGGTCCGAACTAGGAGCCGATGATCAGGCCATTCCGGACATGATAAATTTGCAGACACTGTGGCACTGAGTAGGACACTATCAATTCCGTTCCTAACATGAGCGTTTCCATTGCGCTCTGAGTGACCCTCACAAGAATAATTACACGGGCTACTGAAAAAGTTACCTTATCAGACATGGCTCACGCGAACAATTACGGACAGTCTCCGCCGTGACTGCACTTCCTCTTCTTTGCTTATCAAGATTATATAGAAAAACACCCGTTCTATAAATCCGTTCAGATTGGCACACCAATATGAGTATCTTGTGTCCTCCTGACGCTGAACAGGAAAGGGTATGATTGTCCATATATTATTTTCATTACTGAGTATTGTAAACGAAACGGGCATATATATCGTATGATACAGCAAATCGTCGCACCTTAATGGAAACAGCCCAATTTTCTCGGCTAGATACATAGGAAAGGCCTGAGACCTACAACACACTAACATTGTAAAAGGAACTGCTAGAAACACAGTTTCAGATTCTCCTGGAATAGTCAGGATACTGGCTCATTCCACAAAAGAAGTACATAAGTTTCCCACTTACTTATCATTTGTTGGAACCTACTCTGTAAGAGTCTTTCTTTATTTTTCCCCTAAATGAGAGGAAAATTGTAACCGCCCTTGTGGAGAGAGAGTGATTAGGACCTAGGCCCGCGGCAAGGCGAGATGTGAGCTTTCGTTCGATGGGAGGGATTTCGGCAGGGTGAACGCTCATCATACGTATCTAAAGTTCATGGAGGAGCGGTTCCCGCAATACCCTTTTAGCCCGAAACAAGCTTGGATGTAATGCGGAATTATTTATGAGGTAATTGCGGCCGACTATTGTTCTTATTGACAGAGCTTGTGATTAGATTTTCTCCAGACTAGTGCTATGCACTATTAAGTCAATTCGTCAGCGAATAGCTTCTCTAAGCAAAGTACACTACAACGTAGGTATGTTTTACATTAACTAAAGCCATTCCTTCTATACATTCACTGTTGTCCCATATTACTCTTTTATTCATAGTTTGTATTATATGTTTAACATATAATGCCAATCAAAGACATGTATCATATCTCATTTGCCGATTTTTTTTATCATTGCTCAATAATTATTCCTAATATATATTAATATATTTATATATTCATATATATATAATTATATATATTAATATCTTTACTGAGCATTATATACTATATGGCGGCCATTATGGCGGGGTCTGTATTTATCCTTTTCGGTAGCCGAACTATATACTTTATCACTTATAAGTAAGCACCACTATCATATTCAAAAGTATCCATTAATAATTACTACAAACATAATCATATAATATTATATTAATATTATTAATATATATTACATATATATATATATATACATAATATATTAATTAATAGTATATAATATATATTTTATCTTATAATATATTATAATATCCCCAATTATAATTCTTAATATGAAATTATAGATCCTATATATCCTACTAACTCTTATGAATAAAGGGGTAAATAATCACTATATATAAAATTATATTTAATCACAAATCTGTTAGTTACTATCTCACAATTATCTCACAAATTCGCTCGATGTGATAAATTTGATCAAAAAACCGGAGTCTTACGACATTCTATCTCTTGGAATGGCACGCAATACTCTCGGATAATTAATCACATTGGGGCACATTTAGGACCTTCTCTCGTCCCAAGGGACTCTACCACATAAATTTTTCTATAGATCTTATAACCCATACAAGTGAGATTAAGCTAATTTTACTATCAAAATAAGGGTACACATTACAAATACAGCTTAAACTTAACATGACTTTGCTACTCTCATTAGCGAAAGCCGCTGTCTTGCTTCAACGCATCATTTAATCTCATAAATAGGGAGTGAACTATTTTTTAGTTGAAGGATCTCGAGATATATAATATGCCCTCTTCGTTCAGTTCATAGATTCATTCAGACGACCCTAACCCTCTTTATTTTTTGATACACCTCAATAAGCTCGTATAGCGTGGAGCAAGGATGAGTCAGAAACTATTTAGGAGCAGTATCTACACATTTATACTGATCAGTATCCTCCGCGTGAATTATTACTCTTAACCATATATAAGTCACTGCATGACTCTCTTTCTTTCAAATTGCCCTTTTTGGTGCTTCACCACATACACACTAATTTCATTCCTTCTGATATAGTATATTCTAAACCTATTTGACTTCCTCCACTTTCGGAGCCTGAGATGCACGGAGCGCGCACCGAGGCGCTGATAAAGGTCAATTGTATTTGCTTCCAGTTTTTTTGGTGAAGATTCATTACTCTCTATTCGGAAACTCTATCCTTATTCTGTAAGTACATCCACACGTTTGCTTTTTTTCATTTTACCATCACACTAAATTCGAAAGCGGACATACTCTATCACTTTGAGAGTCTCAATACACTGTGTTCAATTCCACGTTATGTTCACTGGCCCAAAGACTTATATATTTGTTTATTTCTTGATGTAATCATACCGTGATGTGAGGTCTTCCTTTTTCGCACTCACTTTATTTGTACGATCTATATTCTTCTACACTATCGAATTCTAATTCTTAAGTCAAAATGAATGGTACGTATCCGCTTTCGTTTTTCAAGTTTTTTTCACAACTTCCACCGCGACTTTTTTCCCTTGCGGCTATGCAAAAAATTTTTTGTAAAATCATTAGCTTCTTATGACCGCTGTGACTTAAAGCAATAAAACATCGGTTCTTTTATAAATCACCACTATTTAATCAACAGAAATGAGAAGAAAAGACCTGAGAACCTTCTCCAGCTGTATCGGCACTTTCCAATGTCAGACAGACTTGACCCGCATTTTAAATTATCACTCACATTCGTCTTTAGCCAGACAAGTACGATTCAATAGTTCTATACAATATCATTTCCATGCACTCTTTTCATATTCTTCTCATGAACATTCCTATCAGACCTATTATTTTATTAATATACTGAAATTCATCAGATTTCATTGTTTGTAAGAAATTGTAGCAAATATTAGAAATAGCAGATAATAAAAAGTAATGCTTATACCCAAAGTATTTTTATCACATTAGAATACTTAGAAGCCCATTCTAATAGTATATCATACCATGATTGTCTTATATTAGAGCTCCTCTCAAACGAGTGTAGTTTATTGCCACTGTAATGCTTTTTGACATGTAATTGCTCTTATTTAAAAATAATAAATTTATTAGCCTTATATGGAACGTTGAGATCATCTTGGCGACTGGTTACCAGGTTTGTCTAAAGGTCCTTTTAATTTCCTCGCTTGTCTTTAGGTGTGATTTGTTCTTGTCACACAGCTGTGTCTCATGTAAAGGGTACTAGGTATGGATTTTGTGCATCCCACTTCGAATCACAATATCGTCAAAACAGTTTTATTTCTTAGTATTCCAGTCTACTCTAGCAAAGCTCGAGAGTATAATGAGTATTTAGAGATTAGGAAACATAATTTATTGTTTCATGGACCAATATACTTTCAACCAGCATATCAATGTTAGAAGCAATCTCGTGATTCCAGAGCTATGTATGATTCAGACGTCTTCTGAGAGTTAAGTTTTATTGACTGTTTGACTGCGCATTTCAGTAAGCTGAGCACGCCTCTGAGAGATAAAAGTGTACAGCACTTTGCGCTGCTCGAAGCTGAGGGAAGGGGTAAATGGAGAGATATGCTTTCGCAAGTTGAAATTGTAAAAATAATTCGTTTAATACAGACACTTCTGAATTATATAATTGAATATTGTAAGAATGTCAATAGTATAAGCAAAGAAACATTGGAGTTGAATTAATAACATGCAAATTGATCAGAGCGTAAGTCCAACTTGCCTACCCTAATAGCATCCACTATCACCATCGTTTGACTCCATTATCCGTTATCAACTAAATAGAAATTCTAAATTTTTTAGCATTGATATATGTTCAAAAGCCTTATAGGATCTGACAAATGACAAAGATTTTTTCGCCATATTATTGGCTACAAATTTGGCTATATTTTTAATTTTTTTGGAAAATAAAGTTTTATAAATTTTCAATTTACTAATATTTAGACATAACTAATTCCCTACTCTGTTGATTCGTTAAACTTTTATTCTGTTTATAAGCTACTAATATTCGGTCACCTGATAAGTTCGGACAAAAAAGTCCGAAGATACCGTAAATATCGGTATTGTTGCCAAGGCCGAAATTACCGAATACTTTACCGAATATTCTAGGTCACATTCCTATAATATTATAATATGATATATAAATAATAATATATATTATAATATAATTATATATCCATATAATATATATATATATATATATATCTATAATATATAATATATATTTAATATAATATGATATATTAATATATATTTATATATTAATTAATATTATAAAAGTATATATATATATTAAGCTATGTAGTAATATTATATAATTTTGTGGATAAAATATATTTCATTTTATGATTGCCCACGAATTTGAAATTTAACTGAGATATAGAGATTGAATAAAGTGTTTTTTATTTACAGATATTAGGTGAGCTTTTAATAAGAATCGACTTATATATATAGATATAATCTTGAGGGTATTATCTCATTCATACCTCACAGGCCACAGCTAACTATATTTATTTATTATTCATGTATATTTTCCTATAATTCATTAATTATTATTATTATTGAAATTTGCATCGATGTCAACATGAATATTTTTGATATCCCAGTAACTTGTTAATCTCTATAAGAGTCAAATGGCTAATTTTATTAATTTGCAGCCGATGTGAACTGCTTTTTTTTTTTTTTTTTTTTTTACATCTCTTGTTTTAATCCATCAACGCATAGATCAATCACCTCCAGCACGTGTTTTAAAAAAATTATATGTGAATCATAAAAATTGGTGAATAATCAGTTTGAAAAATATTGTACTTTTTTTTATTTATATACACTAATCCCTTTTGTTTAAAGTTCAAATCGCTATCACAGCACAGTAATGGGGAAACAATACAACCAGCTAATAGAATCGCATACACTATATACTCTCTAAGTACTTTTATACTTTGATGTATCATTTTCATTCATAGTCTTATCTAGTGAGTGGAATTTAGAGAGATGTCAACTTCCGCGAATCGTACACTTATCGAAATATTAACTGAAACGATAATGAAATGGGATCAGTAGAGAAAAAATAAGAGGCAATACAAATTCTGGTGACCTCCTAAGGAAGATGTGGTAAGAAATGAATAGCATATAAATACTTCGAGAATGTTCTGCTTCATTTAAAGAATTGTAAGAAATTGACGTTTAAAGGAGTTGCGTATTGCGTGACAAGAGTGAGCCAAAGTGATCGATATAGATAGATATGAAGCTTATCATTTGTAGCATTATCACTCGTCTCAAAGACCAATGACGGTGAGAACTGATTTTGTATACTACGTACGCAGTAGTAGTAGTTAACATTGAGGACAAATATCATCCATTTTCGGGTTCAAGTCTCGGCGTAAGTGGGAGGAATGATAGCTGTTATCCGTGATAGAGTGTACTTAGCTTAAAATTTTATTGTAAAAGTTAGTGGCGATAGGACAAATGTCATCGCATCACTAACTAATCAATTGTTGCCTATAAAATATAAAGAAAATAGTCCGAGAGAGTAAGTACCTTATTTAATTTCAGAAAGTCTCTTATTACCAACGTTTTATTTGAAGAATACATAATTACATCATAGGAATACACTTATAGATACAGAAGTCCAAGATACTTTGCCAGATGTTTGAGGAGGATGCGTATGATAATTAATGACAGAAAGTCAAGAGGGCCATCTGCCTTAAAAGTAGTCCATGACTTTGATGAGACAACTTGAGCATAAGATTGAAGATATAAACTCTAAGAATAGCGCAACAGTAGACGATCTTTTTGACAACTAGAGGTTTAGAGGATGTTAAGCTTCAGTTGTCTGTTTTTCTTCCCTCAACTTCTAATTCATAAGCCAACCTGAGATTGAGATGACCAAAGTAGAAAGTTGTCAGTTGTATTAAACTGGAATTCAACAGGAACTCGATAATTTAACAATAGGAAACCTGTTTTAAAAACCTTTAGATTGGAGATGAAAGAAGGGAATGGCAGTGCTAATAATTTATGTAGATTATATAAATTATAGTATAATATTATATACCTAAGTTGTAATAAATATATCACTCAGAGCTACAAATATCTCATAGCTATATAGCTATGACAAGTACAATCATCACTCACTTGCAACCTATTGGTTGTTAAATTTAAAGATTGTCATATTATTGAACAATTGGAAACTTCTACCTTATAGATCACCAAAATATTTTTCTCTATACTTGTCCAAATAGGTATCTGTTAACACCATAATTAAATGCTGAGACTACAACAATACAACAGGTAGTATATTAACAATATCTACAGTATATATATAATTAATTCAATTAGAATATATAATGTCATAAAAATAATAACAAATATATAGATAAATGAAAATAAATATAAAATATTACATATCACATATATACTATACTATATAGTTATTATATACTATAGGGTATATCATATATATATATATAGTATAGGTATACAATCTTCACACCAGATATCTATATATATATCACCGGGTCTGCTATGAGATTCCCCAATTACTATATACATGTTCGGTATAATAAGACCAAAGAATAGGTATATATGTGATTTGATATTCTAGTTCGCTGAGAATGCGGAGA
>JABUQX010094886.1:50000-52022 GCA_015478945.1 Trachelipus rathkii
TTATTATCTTCTTAATTTTAATACTTCTCTAAACAGCTCCATCCTGCTCTACGCGTTTTTTTCTGGCACTTTTGATCGGCGGCCGATTGGGGGCCTTGCGTTGCCTCTACGCGCTAACTAAAATTGGAGTGACTGCTTTGGTCTCTGGTGACGCTTTCAACTTCTGCGATATAGGTGGGAGCTGTAATCGTGATGGGATGAGTAGGTTTATTCCTTCTTCGATCTAAATCTTTCTCTCCTCATAATCCATGGTCGATCGTGCTTGTTTCTCATGGCCATCCAGCTAGAAACAGTGTGTATCGGAGTGGGAAAATTCTCGTTCTTCCATCACTCTTGCTAATTTTCATTCAGGGAGAAATCGTTGCAGGGATACTCTTAGACGGCAAAGCGGGCTTTCATCAAACGAAAGTGCCGTAACCTCCTTGGTTCTTCCACTGACAAAAATCTTTCTGCCTCTTGCCAAAACAATCTCTAACAACTTCTGTAAATCTGTCTTTCCTCCTCTTATTCGCTCTGATGGTTCTGTTGCTAATTCTCGCAACTGAAAAGGCCAAATCTCTTCGGCCTCCTATTTTCCTCTTAACTCAACCCTGGACGATTCTGGCATTCGACATCCTCCCTCTTGCTACTCCTCCTCAGGTGTCCTATGCCTTTGGCCTGTGACTTCGATTGGGTGGCATGGGCTCCTGAAATCTGACGAACGTTAGAAGGCGGGTGGCCCGGCATGGCATTCCTGCGATTTTTGAGGAGTAATTTTAATGAACTACCCATCCTGTTCATCATATATTCTCTATGTCTCAATACTAGCACTTTCCCTAGTATTGAAGGCACGCACATGTCCAACCCTATTCCGAAAACAAAGGAAGCCGCTCTGATCCTTCTAACTATCGCCCTATAGCTTCTTACTGTATTCTATCTAAGATCTTTGAAACTCTTCTTCAACTCTCATTTCTTGATCATCTGGAATCTCATTCAACTTCTATCCGGATCGCCAGTACGGCTTTTTCGGCGCTCGAGTCTTACTGGGCGATATACTTTCCTCTCTTACTGATTTTATGGTTTTCCGCCCTTAGGACTTACGGGGAGACTTGCGTGTGGCGCTTGAAAAATCATTTCCAAAGCATTTGACCTGGTGTTTGTGTGGTATGGCACGCGTCACTGCTCTCCAAGCTCCCCTCCTTTCGGGGTTTTTTTTTCCCCCCCCCGCCCCCCTCCCTCCCCCCCTCCCCCCCCTTTTGGCCCTTTTTTTAAACTTATGTCTTAGGCTTTTCAAATCGGCTCATATCAGACTGTTGTTGATGGGGCGACTTCTTCCTTCCTTTTTGTCAATAGTGGTGTTCCTCAGGGTTCTGTCTTATCTCCTACTTATTCCTACTTTTCATTCATCAACGATTTCTTCACCTGCACTTCTAACTCTATTCTACTCTATGCCGATGACTCGACCCTTCTTCTTCAAACTCATATTCATTCTGCTCCTCTTTTACTTCTAGAAATTGCCTCTCGTCTTAAATATTTCCGATTCTTTCTCGCTGATCTGGTATGAATTTCGGGTGGGGTCCTCTGAACCTTGTGAAATTCAATTCTATTAAAAAACTCAACTTCTACAAATCTCCCTCTCTAAGACCCTTCTAACTTTCCCTAATCTCTTTCGACGGTTCTCTCGTCTCTCCTGTCCACAATAAACATCCTTGGCCTTAAACATAAAAACAAAAAAATGTCGTTGGAACCTCCACATCACAACGGTTGCTAAGGCGCCCTCAAGGAAGCTGGGAGTTCTGTTTAGATGCGAGACTTTTTTTTCCTCTTCACAGTTTACTCTCAGCATTACAAGGGCCTCATCCGCCCTTGTAATGGAGTACTGTTCTCATAGCTGGGGGGGCTCAGGTTTCACCCGGCTTTTGAATGGGTCCGAGTCAAGAAGGCCAAAAGACTATCACTGTCCTGTTCTTTTCTAGTTTCAACTTGACCCTCTATCTTTGCGGCGCGATTGTGGGTGCTTTATTCTGCTTTTCTATATGGTAC
>JABUQX010094887.1:0-16419 GCA_015478945.1 Trachelipus rathkii
ATGAGAGGCGATAGTAAACGTTTATAGTACAGATAATCAATTTATCTGATACACTAAAATGAAATTCTGTGATGCACATAAATGACTAGAATCACCTATAGATATATTATATATATATCTATAATATAATATTAAGAATATAATAAGTATATATAGATATATATATATATATTATATACCTATATATATATATAGTATAGTAATATATATATGTATGTGTGTGTTGTGTGTGTTGTGTGTGTGTGTGTGTATTTATGTGTGAGAGCGGGTATGTCTGTGTGTGAGGGTGTGTGTGAGTGTTTGTGAGCAGAGAACTGTAATTACTGGTTAAGTAACTATTCTATTTTTATGATTAACAAAGTAAGCATAATAATAATAATAATAATAATAATAATAATAATAATAATAATAATAATAATAATAATAATAATAAGATAATAATAGATAGATAATATATAATATAATTAGACCAAGTAATAATAGTTATTTATAATTTTCCCTTCTCACGATGATAACAATTATGCGTTATATGCTCAATGACTTCCGCCGTCTCAGCGTCGGCGGAATGACTTAATCTATTCTTGATCTGAAAAGATATTTTCTTCTTTCCAAATGAAGATTTTTCCCATCCCAGGATCCCATTTTAAGAGGGGAAACTTATTAATTTATTTTATTCTGTAACCATTCTACACTGTTAAACCTATATTACGTGTTGATATATATATATATACTATATTATATATATATAGTTTATATATTAATATATATAACATAAATATTATAATATTAATATAGTATATATATATATATAATATATATATATATAATATAATATATATATATAGTATATATATATATATATATATATATAATAATACTATATATATATATATATATATATATATTTATTTATTTATTTTATTTATTATGCTTCCCTTTTTTCCCGCATTGGAGCGGGGTCAGTGGTACGTACAGCCTCTCTCATTCACACCCCCCTTCATCTCGCCCTCACCCAACTCCTCCACCCCACTCTATCCCCCGCCAACACCCTGCCCTCTTCCTCCCTCATCCCTCCCTCCTCCAGCATCTCCTTTATTCCATCCATCCACCTCCTTCTTGGTCTCCCCCTTCCTCTCCTCCGTATCCCCTCCGCCTCCCATACTCCCATACCACTCTCTGTCCGCCTAATTTCTCACCAAATGCCTACCATCTTAACATTCCTCCTTCTCCGACTCTTCCACCAACCATTCTCCAATACATCTCTCCCTCACCACCCTTTTCCTAATCCTCTCCCTTCTGTACTAACCCCACAAACCCCTCTCAACCCCTTCATCTCAAATACTTCCAACTTCCTCCTGGACCTGGCATTCAACCCCACGTTTCACACCCATACAACACCGCTGGTACACAAATTTTTTCAAACATACTTATCTTAACTTTCTGTGAAAAATCCCCCCTTTCCATATCTCTCTCAGACCACTCAAAGCGCTCATTCCTTCTCCTCCTCTATGTTCTATCTCCTCCTTCACCCTCCCCCCGTTACCCAAATCCATCCCATAGAATTATCTAAAAATCTTTTACCTTCTTCCAAAAAAAAACTACACCCCCCACTCGACCTCTAACCCCTCCCCTCCTCACTTTCCTCCTCCTCAAACATAACACTTTACTTCTTACCTATTATATTATATATTAGTTATATATTAAATACTATATATAATATAATATATATATTATTATATACTATATATAAATATATTATATATATATATATATATATACTATATATATATATATAATTATATTATATATAATTAATATATAATATATATATATTATATATATTGACCTGTGATGATGATGAAAAATCAAAAACTGACATTTTTTTTTCTGAATCAAGAATATGTTTAGTAATAAATGGAATCGTCGTGCTCTATATTTGATTTTTTTTTTTTTTTTTTTTTTTTTTTTATAGTCATTTCTTATTCGTTGATGAAAGCGATCAGGGAAAGAGACGTGTATGGCTGTCATTTTTTTCTTTTTCAGTATATTAGTATGTTTGCTGTATATTTTCCAGTATGTTACATGCGAATGACCCTCAATTTTTAAGATAAAAGGGCAGACAAACGTGTTTGGAGGTGTTCCAGCAATTCCATATTGGGAATGCTTGGACGGATAAAGAAGACTGGAATAATTTGAACTGCAATTGCGTTTGCTGATGTGTTATACACAGTCATAACTAACTAACAGTCACTCTTAAAGAAATGAGAGAAAAATATGATAATAATAAAAATAATAATAATAATAATAATAATAATAATAATAATAATAATAATAATAATAATAATAATAATAATAATAATAATAATAATAATAATAATAATACAATCAGGAAAAATTTGCAAAATATGAATAATAAAATATGAGAAGCACTTATTTTTTTTTTTTTATAACAGATCATATTATAAACTACAGGAAAGCATCCATACACACAGACAAAGACACACCTAGACTTACACACAAGACAGTACACCAGCCGGAGAACACTCAGACACACTACGCCCTAAGGTAAACAACTGAAAGGGAGGAAGATTTTTTAATGGCTTTTCCCCTAATCATTAATATAAGTATAAATAAATACGATTGCCTTCTATTTTACATTATAGAATTTGTTTTAAAAATTTCGTTTTTCTCATTATATGATATATATATATATATATTATTATATTATAAATTTGTATATACAATCTATCAATTAATATATTTCTACCCATTTACTGATATCCTACAGTGGGAATAAGATATATATATTATATAATATAATATATATACTATATACTATATATGTTAATAGTTTCGTACTGCAGAACATAATAAATCCGCCTAAAATCTGTTTATGCTCTATTATCCCAACTTTCAAGTACATATAAACAAGTTGTAATATTATATAATAACATGCTTTTTACTATTATTGTCATTATTTATTATTTATTTATTTATATATATTATATATGCTGTATTTGAATCTTATATATAAGAATATATATATTTATCTATTAAAAAATAAGATATATTTCCCAATAATAAATATATTATATATAGTATACTATATGTTTACTGTACTCTATAGTTTACAAGTATAGCCACCAAGTATCCTAAATTTAAGAAACTTAAAAATATTTGATCTTCCAGACTCTAGTCTTGTCCTCTCTTATCTTGATTTCTCCTAATCTTGCAATCTTCTGCTCTATTCTTGATCGTTCAACGAAAAGAAATTTAATCAGGTCTTAAACGCATTCCATAGCCCAAAAGAATAAAACTTTCCCTGAAAAGTCATATGCTCTCTATTTGTAAGGATTTTTTGGTTTATAAACATTAAAACGAACCCTTTGATTAAATTAAAAAAATATATATATTACGAACCCGCATAAATTTTTAGACTCTGATCCGTGAGGCTTCTAACTATCGACTATTGTCTTAACGTTGAATTCGTGTCTAAAATCTTTGAATCTCTCCTCTGACTCTCCTTTCCTCGATCATATAGAATCTCATTCCTTTCTTCAGATCGTCAGTATGGCTTTTGCGAGCCGAATTCAGACGATCAACTGATGACATTCCTGTCTCCCTATCTCTGATTGGTCTTCCTCACGCCCTTAAAGAACCAATGGCAGCAGTTCTTTGTGATAGGCTGCTTGCACTCTGGGCTTTTGACATGCAGTCACACGGCACGGTCGCTACTCTCTAACCAATGGTTTTCAACAACTGGCCACGTGTGCGTCTCGAAATCCAGGGGCCCGTGCGCGCAAGCTCCATCCGTCTCGACTACTTATAAGTACCTCTTCTGTCACATCTTCATAGTGTAAGACAACAACAACACGTCATAGCAAATTATACCGTCCATCACAACTTTTAGACCTCCCGACGGAACTTCATCTCTTTCTACTTCTCACTCATCATCAGTTAATACGCAAAGTTTATTATATCCCCATCTAACCAGATCAACTAAAAATATCTATGTAAACCACTCTAATCATCCACTCGTAACATCATGCACCGAGAAAATTATCACCATGCTATAATGACTATCTCGCCCCTAACAACCATCGCACCAACTACCTCATCCGATCAAACCAACCTACACTACTACTCATCTACTAACATCATCACTCTCCATCCTTAACGCCGACTCACGACTCGTATCCCCGACATCTCCTACACAATCGGAGCCTCTTTTCGGAACTGCCACGGCGGACTCTCACCGTTAACGGACATCTAATACAACCAATATTAGTGGCTCTCAGCTCTCATTTCAGGCATCGACCCCTATATGACATTCAAGACTATGGCAAAAAATTCCATGATCTTAACCCATCAACCGCACCCACTCACCGTACTCACACCCCTAACACACGCCAAACGATAACATCTTACCGATCTACTAACTCGACAAGGTCACTACGACACACTAGAAGATAACTTCATGAAAACATCGCATTTGTCAAGTTGTGGTATTGGCTGGAAATGAATAACCAAAATTAGCCACAACACTGCAATTAAATTCCTTCGCATCTATTAAGGTCAAACATTAATTTATGCGGAGCCACAATGTTATAGCTATGACTCGTCATTGGACAGGATCTTAGAACAAAACGAAGAAAATAAATAAAACATATGCCACAACTAAGAATTGCTGTTTCTCAGGCACTTCAACCAACAATTTCTAAATTATTGTCAAGCACATCCTTCTCATTAATCTATTTAAACTAGGTATCTTATTATATCGTAATACTTTTTATATTGTATTTATTATTTATTATTTATTTATTTAATTTATTTTATTTATTTAGTTATTTACTTTTATTTATGCATACCCCAGATATCCTGCCATGACTGCAAGGTATGTTGTTAGGTAAGTACTAACCCCCAAGCCACTACGTCTACACCATAAACCGCAATCTTAATCCACACTCACTATTCACGAACCCTCACTTCGACTCGGCATAACAACAAGCCTGGAGTGCTCATCCACGCCCTAATTCACCACCCGACTAGCAAAATCTATTCCCCATCCTCGACCTAACAATCTTCACATCTAGCTACGCTCGGACTGTTACTACTATATCCTCCCAGCTCCGCTGCCGTGCAGCTAGACCACTCCTCTCCTCCACATGCAAATACACAGAGCCCAAGAGACGCATAAATCTCTTTACCCTCTCCCCAGCCAATATCATTTGTAGGCTATGATAAACACATTTTACCCTCCCATCATCCAAACACAACTCATACATGCTGTTAACATCAGACTATCGCTCTCCTACAACTTCTGACGATTAATCAGCAAACGCCACCATCACACTAACTAACGATATTCCTACCAAATACTTCATCAAACTCTGTTCCGCTATTCTGTATACGCCATCACGTCTCATATCTTATGCAACATTGCACCCAATTACGTAATATTCAATACATATCGGCACACTCACCCATCAAAACTTCCCCACATCAAATGTAGCTAAGAATCCGTAACTATAAGTCACTTCACTCTCCCACAAGCAACATATCAGCACACATCTCTCAACACTAACTCCACCACTTCCTTTACGTCCCCCGGATTGCATACGCTAGGACCTTTCCACCCAGCCCCTGCCTAACCATCATACAACCCAACGCATTATTTACTCACCCTCTACCTCTTTATAGCCACAACACTTCTCACCCCGCTCCAGATTTCAAATGAGATTAATGTAAATATATCACTACACCCCACTTCACACTTACCTCCGTCGCATTTTTAAAATCCGAATCCTCGTACGCTACCTTACACTACAGAAACTCCACACAACTTCACCAACTCGCAACACCAAACGATCCTATCTTCAAATTCACACCGCTTCAAACCATTAAATCTAACCCATTATCACCCCAATCCAAGGCCACCCCAACACCTCTTTCCAGTATCTACTGAATTCACCTTCCCCAATTAACCAAACGAAGCACTCTCTCCTCCTGCTGAAAAATATGGTGCAGGCGACCAATTTATTTAATTGTCAACTTTTCAAATTTTCTTTTCTTTCAAACATATCAATCATTCATGGTTTCCTCCTACTCATTTTCTTTCTTCCCCTCTCTCCGCTCCCCACCTCTACTTCCACCTATCCTTCTCTTAGCATACCTTGCTCCTCATTCCTTGGTCAACATCTAACCTATCCTATCACTCTCACTGTACCACAGTATCTACTTCCTAACGCCAGACCATATACCACCCAACCAGCCATAGCCATCTCATTAAATACTAACGCCTTACTAATCTTCTCTGACCTGTCCACATCCTCTTTACCGTCGCTGACAACATCACTCAAACGCACCGAGACATCACACAAACGCGATACTCCTCTCGCCTTCTATATACATAGATAAATCCCTATGTTACCACCCCACTCCACTAATTCACTCGCTCAAACACCATAGTATATATATATCATATATATATATATATAATATATATACTCTTATAATAATAATATATTATATCATACCTTACTCGTAGGTCACCGTCATATACCCTACCCTACTTGTTCACAAACTCTCCAATCGCTCCCTCCATAATACACACGCTGCCCCAGCACGACCCTATCCTCCGTCGTACACAGCACACGCGACCCAACCCATCTTAGCCCGCCTACCACCAACACCCAAAACACACCACAAATCTCCAGCGCCACTCCGGGACAGCCCAAGCTAGCACCCAACCGCCCCTAAGCTAATTATATATATATATATATATATATATATATATATATATATTATATTGTTGAAAGGATAGGGGCTGGCATGGAAATCTATTTTTTAATGTCTTGGGAGTCGTGCACCACCTAAAAAAAGAATGGGACACCGCTGCTCTAAACTACCTTCCTTTGAATTTCCTCCTTCGCCTTTGCTATACTTCATTAGTTTTCTTTCAGATCGTTCTATTTCAGCCTCTTGCTGATCGGCCAGCAACCTGCTCCTCCTTTCTTATTAATGGCTTCCTCAAGGTTCTGTTTTTTGATCTCCAACTCTTAGTTCCTACGTTTTCCATTCAACCGATCCTTCTTATCCTGAAACTTTCTAACTCTGTCTCACTCTATGCCCGATGAGAACTCAAACTCTCCATTCTCTTCCACTGCATTCCAACTTGCTCTCCCTCGTTTGGATCTAGGAATGGCCTTGCGGTCTAATAGCTGTCAGATTCAATTCTTGCCGATTTGGTCGGGATTTGCTCAGTGGGCATGTAAACTGCAATCTTGTCGAATTCAAACTCTTTGAAAAACTTACACTTGCTTCATAATCTCCCTCTCTAAACCCCCTTTATATGGTTCAGTGGGAGCCTTGTTTACTATTATGAGGGACCAACAAATATGGAAGTGGCAGTCAAGTGAATAACATACAATAGTGAATTGATGCATATGTTGTTATACGGAGTTGAAACCTGGAGTACTACAAAAAGCGGAGACAAGAATACAGGTGGCGGAGGAGATCCAGAAGGAGTTGAGTGAGAAACGAAATAGTTAGAAAAGAGGTGTGATTTAAGCCTTTAATTTTCAGGATGGAACAGGCAAGATTGATTGTGATAGGATCTATGAAAAGGACCGATCTGATGCTTAGAAGAATTTTGCATTTAAATATACTATGATTGTCTTTTTTATCGTGAGAGACCTCCATGTAAGATTCACAATTGCATATAATTTACATCAATCCCATCTTATTTTCTATGTTATCATACTATTCAGGGGCATAATTTTGGAGTAAAGAAAATTGCCAAGAATATGATTCAGTCTACATACTTGATTATCAAGATTCTCTCTGTTACAGAAGAGTACTCTGACTCATATGAGAATACTCAATTTGTGGGCATGATATTTGGAGCTCCGACATATTTATGGAGGAACCCGATCTCAGTTGCTAGAAAACTTGGAAATAGTTGAAAGCAATTAAATGAGATTATGATACTCAGATTAAAAAGTTTAAATCAAACATTTTTTTGCAAATATCTAAATGTCTAGTTATGCCATATTTACCGTTATTCCGAACTGCACATACCTTTAAATTTTATTGCTAGATTTTTTTTGAAAAACTAACATTTTTTTACTATCACAATGTATATGTATATAATTTATTTCAGATTTATCTATGTATGTATATAATATTATATCAGTATACACAATCATACTATTGAAAATATTTACCATGATTAAAAACTAAGATGAAAAAGTAGCAAACTTTTAGCTTTTATAATCTTTTATGAAATTAATTATTACTGATAAAGGATTTGTATTATTTTTGTTACGAATAGTTTCGAAAAGTTTTGAATAAATCAAGATTAAAGTAGTAATATTACTTAGTTCGCGCACACGGGGTTTTGCTATACATAAAAGGTTCTAGAGTTTAAAAAACATTTCAAATTCGTGTGTTGGTAGTAGATTGACTCTCAGTTGCAATTCAGCTTATATTTCAGAAGTTTTATTTTTTTACAGATTAATTTCAGTATAATAAATATTATTTTGTTTGTGAGAGTATCACTTTTTAACTTTATAGCACATTTTGATACATATATATATATTCCTTATTAGGTATACGTGATAGATTATAGTGAGAATTAGAATATATATTATGCGTTATCATCATCCTCATTATTATTCACCACTACTCACGATTATAAGAGTAGGTTAATAAGGATAAGACTAAGTTTATTAGATGAATAGAAAACATTGAACTGAGGTAATTCGATATAAAAGGCCCTCTTTCCCTCCACTTACTCAGCTCTATATCCTTTATAAGTGAGAAGCTCGTCGCAGTATAATAAGAAAAAAACTAAACGCCTAAGGGGTTCACGAGACTAGTGAGCGAAAAGTAGTACTCTACATACTAGTATGTAGTATCTCATTACAATACGTTGTGATTATTCATTACCCTTAGACTCACCTACTCGCTTAAGGCATTACTCCACAAGTATAATATATATATCTCACTTACCTTAAACTTAATGTATACCTAACCCTTTCTTCTCTAATATAATAGTACTCTGCTACATCATTCAACTGCAATTTACCTTCCTCACATCAGACTTTTTACCTTTATTGACTCAATCTCACTTTTTCTCATTTAATATATCGTTATCTCCGCCGGTCGATTCCGTACTCAAGCACATCATACACTTACAACTTAATATCACATATTAAAGTATGTGAGAGGCTTATATTACTCTAACTGACTATATCATTCATATCTTATTTATATATTATTATACCTTTTTCTACATATGTGCAATATTTCATTCATTACTTAACATATTATCTTACGTTATTATTTCAATACTCAATTTAATATTAAATACCTTCTCTTACCACACTATAACTAACTACCACTTACTCTCACCCTATATACTACTGATATAATATAGTTTCATTTTCACATTTTGAATTACATACTTCCAACTCACTCATATCACTTATAAGTGTCCATTCCTCCACCAACTATATAAAGATTGTCACCTAATATATATATATCTGAAATCATGAAATATTTTAGCTCTTTTGATCTATAACCTATTCATATTAATTTATCAACTATACTAACACTCACTATATATAGTATATATTTCACTTACTGATATATACATTTAACTACGATATATAACAACATTCCTCTAATTAGTTATAATTATATATAAACACCTTATATATTACCTTAGCTCACCAAACTATACGTCTTGATTTGAGTTAATATTCACCAAGGATCTAATTACAGTACCACCTCCTCATACCATTTACACAACTTTACCTACTTAATATCGTGAGCCTATTTACGTACTGTCATCTTCGTTCCTTGAGTGTGTGAGTAATTATCGGCAGTGTGGATCACCACGATAATGAGATACCGTACAAGAACAAAGGATATGTAAACCACGGCATCAGGAACTATACCTTCAATTGGTGAGCCGAAGGATGTAGACCATAACGCTCCGAGTGAAACATAAGGATTCCAATGATAGACTTCGTAAACTTTATCACATAGACTGCTCAGCGAACCGCACACATTACTACGACCAACATCAACCATAACAAAGTAAGATTATTTACATTGTAGATTGCAGTATAAGAAAGATGTTAACTTTATATGGTCTAAAGTTGGAACACTCTCTCTTCACTCTATTTTTGAGAACAACAAAAACACAGTGACTTATTTAGCTCAAGACATATCTCACCAGAAAAGTTTCAATCCAATTTTATTTAAGATATTTCAATACACTTTCTCTTCTCATATTTAAGAAACTTCAATATATTCACAAGAATAAATAAACGAATAAGTCATACCAGGCTGTATACCAATCAAGAACAAGTTACGAAGCATCACTCATTCCACTTCAATTTTCATCAGTCTACATCTTTTCAACTCGAATTAAATTTTGAATTGCTGATAAAAACTCTAAGTTCAATCTACATAGAAATGAACATTTGAAACTTTAAAATAATAAGGAAAAGTGAAGCTGGCGTTTTTGCGAAGATCGTCGAATCAATAGGAAGAAATTCACAAGTCCTCCTCCATACGCCATTATCAGCTCGAAATGCAAAAATGAGCATCCAAGGGAGACAGGACCGCACCATCTACCTTCGACATGATGTATCCAACCCCATTTGCTTATTGAAATGTATGAATGAATTAAACCAATTCACTCTTTTGCACAAAAACTCTACAGTTCTAACTCACTGTCTAATATAATTACGAGCCCCTGCACTCATCCCGGTCATACATTTCTTGAGTATTTTATCAGCGGGATATCGTTCAAGAAGGTGTTCATGGTATGCATAATACCACCAATAAATAATAATATATATAAAACATACCAAATATCACTATACACACCTTGCCTCTTAATAAACAAGGAGCTTCCCTATATTAATACTATTCACTGTCATTAATATTATACGTACCTGTTTTGAGCATATAGTTCCCATAAACTTTAATAAAATAATATAATTTTTTTCTTATACTTTTTATATTTCCTCATATAATATATAGATATTATATATATATAGTATAGTATATATATAACTATATATATTATTATACATTATATTATTTCCTATATTCTTAATATTATTCTATACAACTCTTCAATAGAGTTAAACTTTATTCCTCATAATCGCTGAATTTGATCTAATACACTCTATTTCCTCATACCTACTTCTTTACTATCAAGTATGCACCCTCTATTTGTTCTTTCTTTAAAAATCCGCACTGCGGCAATAAATCTTGTCACTCGACACACCTGCTCATATAAGTCAAATTACGAGCATATAACGCTAACTATCCACGCCTTCAATTTTGATACACAACACCTGCCTAGCACGCGCTCGCTAGTCTATAGATCACCCATCACCCCTTATATTACTACCAAACTTTAAATCACTGATTTAAGTGTGGATTTATCTTTCTCAATCGCCACATTGTTATCCCTTGTTATTATAGGGTACTATTACCACCTGAATGTGAGAACAATCTCCCCCTCCTCTCTCAAGCACAAGTGATGGGCACTTATAGAAACACTCAGTTTCCTCAACAACCGAAATCAACACTCAGTATCCTCAGCAACCGAAACCAACTCACTCTCAGAACCGAAATACTACGGTCTTATCCAACGATAATTCTCTATAAATATCCAGTACACTAGCACAATCTCCACCGTGTCTTCTAGTTCTATATCACTGAGAATATCAAGCGCTACTATGCCCACGTGTGTACTGTTCAATATACTGCCAGAGACATATTCTCACATCCCTTAACAAACCTCTTTCTGCTTCCTCCCCAATTATCTCACTATTAAGTCACCCGTTTCTTCATAACATTACTCTGCCAAACTTATATCTTCTTAACATCACGTCTAGATCACATCTCAAGTACTAATCACAACTCAATTATATATCAACACTCTCTCCATCAAATAAGATACCAATATTATCTTACTCATGCCAATACCCAAAACAACATAAGTTTAAAAATATATAATCAACCACAAGGAAACAAACTTTCAAGCTTATACAGTTCATCATTAAACTAGATTTACACTCCTTTCAAATAGTTGATTTTTACCTCTCTTGACAAAACAATACAACACTTCAATGCAATAATTCTAAAAGCATTTAAAAAAAAATTCATCTACATGGACCACGCTAAACAAATGGCGAACCTCCATCTTTTCAAACCGGACAATTCGAACTCTTTATTAAAAACAATAACCCTTAATTCTAGGCATTAAACCACAAGGCACTTTCCAGACCATTAAACCCAATTTAAATACGAAAATTCTTATAGATTCACAATCTATTAGACCGGATATAGCTAAAACAACTTAATTCATCTCTATGTGACATCATTTGTACTATAAAACAAGAGTGAGTTGTTTACCTCATATTCATTTCCATATAAATTTTTTCAGACACAAGCACTACCTTATTTCATCAGGTCACAGAGCAAAATAAGTTACCAAGTACAACACGCTATCATATCTATCTTCGAGTCATTAATTACTATGATAGATTTCCCACTCAACCTATAGCAACTATCCACAACTCACGACACATCCTATCTGTAAACAAAAACACAACTAAATCATCCAGTCCAGCCTTAATTAAAACAATTATCAATATTATTCGGCTCTCACATCGTCTTCGAAAGAGGCTTGCCTATTTACAATTGATAGTAACACAGTAACGCCCTCCACACATCCACATACACATACACATTCTTCCAAACTTTCATTTACCTTTTTTTTTTTTCCTGCTCCGTATGAGACTTTTAATTCTGCCTTTTAACGTGCTTATATTTTCCCACAAATCACCACCCACACCATATTCCTCACGCTAATACACGCCACAAACCTTCCATCCATTATTCCCGGTCAAAACACATCCATCTATAACCCCACAACCCAAACCCCACAACACAAAGAACCCACCCCGACCAACTACCATAAGTGGCACCGCGTATTAAACACAGAGCGAATGCAAATATCAACCTTTTCCATTCCAAACCACTCAAACCAAAAGCGACACTGAGATGACCGACGATTCCTCATTTCTTCAAATTCACTACCTCTCACGCACTAGTAAGTAGTTACATCCAACGCACTCATTTATTATACAATATCTATTTAAAACTAAACTCATCTATACAGACTATGACAATAAACAAATCTGAGGCATCACCTATTAACACACTTTCAAAGCGTCCTCCACATGAAAGCCAAGAATGTTTGTTCACTGTTTTTCACACTTGTCACTTATATTACCAACGCCTGAGATTTTAATTATTCAAAGCAATATTTTTTTCAGCACGTTCGAATCAAGACGTAAACTACCAATTCTTGCTCTATTATTTAAATATACTGATCCCACATTATATCTTATATCTATGGAAGCATGCACATAAATATATTAATCAAATATTTTATATAGATCAATCCACAAACACAACCTTCTATTAACTCTGTGAGTAATCTCTTATCTCGGCTTCGTTATCAAGACTCTCATCTAACTGACAATTTCACAATATCAAGTATTTGAACAACATAAATCCTTTTAGAATTATATTCAAACCTTATATCCTCTTTCAGAATGACAAGATGGTTTATCTGACAAAACCACTTCTACCCTCCATGTTAACTTATATTTATTGGTCATAATAACAACAGCTCATGGATGATCTGACTTATATATTTTCCTATTTCATCTCCAAACACCTTAAACACACTAACGTCATTAATCTACCCAAACTACATATATTCCTTCACAGGTTTAAACCACATTCAAAGCAAACTTTACATCAGCAATAACTATATATTCACAACTGGATTAAATGACTAATTAAACGAACAGAGTGATTGCATCCCCTTAATTCAACATACTCTCCACCATATACTTACTTTCTCTTCCAGATCAGAAGGAGAATCTATTTTCTACACTTATCTTATAACTGGTAATCCTCAAAATACGAAAAAAAGTAAGTATCATCACTCACCACATAAAATTCTCCAGTGAAGGGTATTTTATTTGAAACTGGAGTTCTTGAGTATAACTATTCTGTGATAAGGCTTTCTGATATTCCAACTCCTATGAATAATTTTTGTGCTCGACACAGAATGCTCACCTCTAAACATCTCAACATATGACTTGTCAGACTCATACCACATTCTACAACTCTCAGAAAATCATCTACGGTGAAAAACACTTTCCTAACCTATTCGCACATTTTCAAGCATATCTCCTCCCTAGCCCGATCTATAAAATGGAGACAACAGAAACATATCATTACAAAATATGCCGATGCACAGACACATACCCCTATTTTCCGACCTCTAAATATATTCGAAATCAACCCATTTAAGCTTCTTGTCTGTGCTCTCCCCTATATCTTAAAACTCAAATCCAATCTAAAGGTTCTACTATCCAATTATTTACATCAAACTCACGAATAGCGATACATAGATAAGAACAATAATCCTTTCAGACACTCAATATTTTTTTTTCCTATAAACGTTGTTAGGACATAGTCGCTCACTGTTAGACTACATAACATCACGGTCTGACTTCCCCTCCCGATCACCAGAATATAAACTCAATCATCCACCAATAACCTTGTTTATTTACTGAAAACACATTTATATATTTCATTCACATTTATATAAATTATGCAAATTATCATTCTTATACTATAATCTTATTATTAGGATTGACTGTCTAATATTTTATGTAGATATATATCACTGCATTAGTTATTAATAGGTTCTAATATTCACTCCATTATTATTATTCATGTCACACATTACTCCAGAATATCATCTGTGTACGCCACGTGACACCCACTGCTGTAACATCCACTCCAAAAAAAAAAAAAATTATTATTATTATTATTATTGTTAAATCAACTTGAGTATTGTTTTATTTACTACTATAACTACATAAATACTTGTAGTTTGCATAATTAATTTTTATTTTTTGTCTGTTTTAGACGAATCTTGTTTTACGTTAAAAGTAAAGAAGAAACCTATCCATGATATTAGAAGCTCTCTCAAGATTTTATGCATCTTTTTTATTCCAGATATCCCATTTAAAATTTTACAACAATAAACTACTACCTACGTAACAAACTTAGAACTGTAAAACTTTCGTAACGATGTCCGTCTCCAATCTGGGCACCATCCCCCACATCAAGAATACAAATTTAAGATCAATAAAACACGATCCCTCCTCTGTCAAATATGCTTGTCCCAGACAAGCGACAACACAGAACATCTCTTGCAAGATTGCCGTGACTTATCGGACATTAGACACAACTTTAACACAGTTTTTCTAACCGATCTCTGAACCTGCTCTTGTTGTGGTGGCAAAATATCTCGAAGTAGCCCGTTTCTCGTAGGATGGAGAGTGAGTTTTTTGAGAAATAAAAAAAGTTATATATATATAATATATATATATATATATATATATATGATATTATATATATATATTATTATTATAATATATTATATATATATATATATATATATATATATATATATATATATATATATATATTATATATAATATTTTTTACGTACTTAAAGCTACAGCAATTTGCATCAGGATTTATTGGATTTCTTTAATTTTCAAGTTTGTCAGATAACTCATAAAATTTTAGGTTAAATTTTTACAACTTAGTTGAAATTTTTAAAATGTTTGGTAAAAAAATTACTTAAATTAATGGTAATATATTTAATGGAAGTTGAAGTTTTATATTGTCCAACATTACATTCCTTTTTATAATTATATATATTATATATATTATATATATATATACTATTAATTTATATATATATATATATATATATATATATATATATATATATATATATATATATATTATATATATATATATATATATAATTATATATATAGTATATATATATATATATATATATATATATATATATAATAGTATATATATATATATATATATATATATATAGTATTATAGTATATATATATATATATATATATATATATATATAATATATTATATATACTATAATATAGTATATTAATATATATTATAGTATATATATATATATATTACACGTTGTATGTATGTCTAAAATTCTGCAAATAATATCCTTTTAATATTATTTCAAATTAATTACGAGACGACATTTTTGGATATTTTATGCATACTCGCAGTATAAAATGAAATCAATCATCTTTATGTTATTTCTTTTTTTTTTAGTTTTAATATTTAAAACCCTCCAACGATAGGACACTTTCCACCGTCATGTTTGGTTCACCAATGCATATTGGATTAATTAAAGATTATTATTTTCCAAATAAAAGTTAAATTTTATTTTTTAAC
>JABUQX010094888.1:5000-7500 GCA_015478945.1 Trachelipus rathkii
TTCATATATGCATTGTATACTAATTACTTATTCATATTAAAAAAATTAAATTTAGTACACTAATTTAAGTACACTACTTAATATGATTATGTCTGTTAGGATACCTAATTATAAGGCTAGGGTTGGAACTTTCCGCACCGCATCAAAGTGAGCGCACCACTCACCACATCAAAAGTCATATTTTTCAAACAACAACCGACCTCTCCTCTACATTTTTAAAACTCCAAATCATCGGAACATTGGGATTGTGTACCGCACCGCACCGCACTGCATCCGGTGCACTGGCCAACCCTACCAAGTACTTAAACCAGATATCACTAATTTCTTATCATTAGCCAAAATTGGCCAAATTTTGATCCCTCTTTAAAAATCTTTTTTTAGCTTTCAATCTTTATATCCAACATTTTTTAGTATATATTTAGAAGAATCCAAAAACAGCAGAGAGCAGAGAGCTTCACAGGAGCTCTCTGTGAAAGGATGTGCTTGCTTTGGGCTCGTGGTGGTCTACATTTTTATCAACTTGATTCAACTTTTTACAAATTTAAAATATATGTAAAACATTGTCAGCTACTCGTTTTAAGGTTTAAAGTTTAATTCTTTAAACTTCTCAAATTTTAAATTTTATAAACTTTTAAAATTTTTTCACTGTCAAGACAGTTTATGTTATTTTTTTATAATTAATTTTTTTATTTAATAAATAATATAAATATAAAAATATATATATAAATATATATATATTATATATTATATATATATATATATATATATATATATATTATATATTATATATATTATATATAATATATATATATATATATATATATATAATATATATATTATATAATATATATTATATATATATATAATATAATGATATATATATATATATACTGTATTATAATATCTATATATATTATATATATATATATATATATTAATATAAATATATTTATATATATATATATATATAGTTAAATATTATATATATATATTATATATATATATATTGATATATACTATACTTGTATATATATATAAATATTATATATATATATATATATATATTATATATAATATATTATATATATATATATATATATATATATATATATATATATATATAATATATATAATATATATTATTATATACTATTATTTAATTTTTATACTGATATATATATATATATAATTAAGGATATATAATATATATATTAATATATATAATTATATATATTATATATTATACTGTATATATATATACTGTATATTATATTATATATATAATATATAATAATAATATATAATATATATATTATATAGATAATATATATATCTTAAATTTATATATATATATATATATATTATATATATATATTAAATATTATATATATATATTATATATATATATATATTATATATTATATATTATATTATATAATATATATAATTATATATATATATATATTATTAATATCTATATACATATATATATATATATATATATATATATATTATATATATAATATATATATATATATATATATATATATATATATATATATATATAATATATATATATATATAGTATATATAATATATATATATATATATACAAATTAAGAATTCAGTAATCCATCACCGAGAAATGACATTAAGAAACAAATTACTACGTCTGTCAAAATGACCTGAAAATTGTCAGGTAAATTCTAACATATATTGAATGGGTGGATGGAAATTCAAATCTGTCTTCAAGAAAAAAAAAGAATTAAAGAAATAAAGATGTTGGCTGAAAAAAAAACAAGGAAAAAATTTTTTTAGGTACAAAAACAATTTATTTTCATACACAAATATTTTTGAATATGTACAAGCTATACTGACTCATTTACATGGATAATTTGGTCAAAAATGGTTGGCTAGTGGGTATGAGTCTAACTATTTAGTGGATAAGTATGCCTGTGTAAGTATGTAGGTTAGTACGTGTTATCACCCTAAGGGAATGTGTGTGCATGACTGGATGTCTAAATTAATTAGTTCTGACACTACCTGCTTATTTCTAATTATCATTGCCAGAATCTAGGATTGCCTTTTTTTACAGCTTCTTTCGATCACAAAAAATCAGCTCACATACTCTTATATATATATATATATATATATATATATATATATATAAATATATATATCATATATATATATATATATAATTGTATATATATAATATATATATATATATATATATATATATTATATATAATATATAAATATATATATATTATATATATAATATATATATATATATATATTAGTAACAGCCACCGTGTGCTGACAAACTGTGGATCACGTTTTTGCGTACACGTGTGCACACATATAACTTTGATTTGTGGTCAATAGTTATGTAAGTGCCTACATACGTTCACGTCTATTAATGCACATGAAAGTGTTTTTGTTTTGTCATTGCTTGTTGTTTGACTTTTTTGTTGTTTCTGTTTGGAAGCGCGCATTG
>JABUQX010094888.1:12500-15000 GCA_015478945.1 Trachelipus rathkii
GTCATCATAGCCCAAAAATAAAATAAATGGAGAAAGTTATCAATCATTTTGAAGAGAGTACGAAGAATAAATTTTTTTAATAATTAAAATAACATCTTTTTTTGTATTTTGAAATTGCTATCAATGATAGATTATTTTAATTGAAAAATTATTAAAGATTTTCCCAGAGGTAAAATTAACAAACCTAACCCAAGTGTGGGAAACAAGGTGGGTGGAAAGTTTACAATAGTTTGATACGATTTAGAGAAGTTTTTAAAGAATTTGTTGAAAATTTAAAGGGGCTTGAGATGAATCAAGATATTAAAACTTCTTGATAAACCTCAAACCTTTTGATACCTGTAATTACGAGCGAATTGGTTTTTAAGTTTAATTATGACTTAAACTTTATTCTCCTTCACTCTTCTAAGATGTACTTAATGTAATATGTACTTAATGTAATATGTACTTAATTAATGTACTTAATTAATATGTACTTAATGTAATATGTACTTAATCATCTTGAAAACTTGATGCTTATTTTGAAACATCGCTGAAAAATTTTCATGCATTTTGAAAGTCGCAAAAAGAACTTCTTCTGCCTACTGTTAATGAAGAAGCAAGAATGCCCAATGCTAGAATCAATGTAAAATGAAAAGGAGATAAAGCAATTGCAATTATTTCTATAGGTAAATTTTTCAAACCAGTTACAGAGTAAGTTAGTAAATTAGTCCATATTTACCAATCTTAGATAATTATCTAATATAATTATCTAATTATAATTAGATAATTTGCGAATAGTCTTTGGAGTATTTTTACAGTGGGGTGGGGGAAAGAGAGTTCGGAGGTGTGTTTCTATCTTTCTAAACTTTATTTTAACAATCAAGAATTTGCTTTTCTTTCGTTTGCTTTACATCACAAATTTTTTTTTGTAATTTCAACCTTCTTATAAATTTTTGCTGGAAGTACGTAATTTGCATTCCTTCTCGAAATCATCTTCCAAATTTTCATTTAACTCTACTTTTTATACTGATAAATTATGTAAATGCCCAGTATGTTTCAATATATAATATATATATATATATAATATAATATATTATATTATATTATATATAATATATATATTTATATTATATAATCTATATATATAGTATATATATTATATATATATATATATATATATATATATATTATAATATAATTAATATATATATTGTATATATTATTATTTTTCGGGAAATCTGGTTTTTATGATAATAATAAAACCAATGCTCTAAAGCATAATTATTATTATTATTATTATTATCTTTGTCTGATGAAAGCGAATATATATATAATATATATTATATATATGATATAATATATATATATATATATATATATACTATATATATATTATATATAATATATAATATATATATATAATATATATAATATAATATATATATATATTATTTATATTATATATTATACCTATATATATATATATATATATATATATATATTATAATAATTAACTATATATATATATATATATATATATATTATATATATATATATATTATATATAATATATATATAATATATATTATATATATTAATATATATATGTATATATAATAATATATATAATGGGACGAACTTAATCGTCATCGTCATCGTCTCGGCAACAAAATCGGCATATTTTTTCCAATCGTCATCGTCATCTGTCATCGGCAATTTTGCCGTTATTTGCCGTTAATTACAATATTAAGAATTTTGGATAATATAAAACTCAATAATATATATATATATATATTATATATATATATATATATATATATAAATATATATATATAATATATATATATATATTATAATATTATATATATATACATTATACATATATTGAAAATCTTTAATTTATAGGTCTAATCTGCAGAATATTTTTGATTCGATGCAGATTATTTCAACGCACAAACTACTTCTACAGAATATATACACATACTTATACCACACCACTCTTCTTAAGACAACATCCTTACTATCCTTATATCCTATGTGTGGGGTAGAAAAAATTGCAGAATCGTATGTCCTGCGTGTCGTAGAAAGCAACTAAGTGATGGTGGTAGTTGGGTTGGCTGCCCACCAACTCTTATCTTTTTTGCCATGAATGCTAATGCATGGCTCAGAGAAGGGGTGTGATCGGCCGTAAGCGGCGTTTCTATCTTTCGGCGAAAGATGTATGAATCGTATGGATACATGGAATGTCAGAGGCATAATGTTTGCACGGAGAAGAGAGAGAGGTGATAGATGTATTTAGAAAGGCAAATTTGATTTGATAGCTGTGACTGAACCAAAGATGGAAAGGAAACGGTGAAAATGAAATGGTGTGGTGTGAAATGTTCTGTGTGGTGTGAAAGGAAGTAGAGGGGGATAGAAGGATTTCCAATTCTGATGAGTGACTTGTGGTAGAGAGCTATGGGTAGATTTTGTGTGTGTGAGTGTTAGAATTCCTAACAGTTAAATTTAAGTTTGAATAAGT
>JABUQX010094888.1:22500-32420 GCA_015478945.1 Trachelipus rathkii
ATTTAGGGAAAAATAAAGAAATTACACTGGTCAAACAAAAAGGGAATTTTTCTTGGATGGATTTGTAACCAGACTATATAAGTAATTCGAGGTGCTGATTCCATATATATTCTCGGATTTGCTGTCACATCCCGTTTTCCTGCAATCATGGATCCCTATTTTTTGCATATTCCCTAGGAATGACAAAATTTCATGTGCGCACTACGTAGGCTATATAGACGTTACCTTCCGCATATATCTACAGTAAGCAGCAAGTTTACTGCGGTCGAAATTCGGGAAGCATGTGGTAACTTCAGTACGTCTACACGTATGGATGCCAATGACCTGGATGATGTTTATCATCCATCTGAAATACAGTCGGATGGTCCGTAATTGGTCACCCAGGGTGAACTGAACGATCTTGTATGAGAGTTGTATTTGCCGAAGTTTTCCTGAGCTGTTGGCTTCGAGGTTGCATAAAAAATGACTACTGGACCATGGCAAAAGAGTAACATTTTATCGTAACAGAGAAGCAGAGCTTCGCGCGGAGGCTCTTCCAGTCAGAATGGTAACCTTGTGTATTGCAGTGAAGTTCAGGCCTACTACTCGCTATGGGACACCCAGCATACGATGCAGGTGGAGTGGCTACTTGTTTTATTGAACTTCAAAGCCGCTTAAAGGTGTGTTGTTAACAAGGCAACAAGGTCATGCTTCGTTCCAGTAGGGGTACTCGGTACGGATGAGAGAGGTGTATGCAAAAAATATCAAGGCAGTTTTGGAGAGGCTACAATAATCAGGTACATGGATGTTAAATATGGCGTCGACTCAAAAATTGGTAAACATTTTCTCGGTCAGAAGCAAGGTTTCAACACCAAATCCCTGCTTCCTGTGGCCTATTGGGACAGGCCGGTGTGGCAAAGGATCACTGAGGACCAAAAGAGAATGAACCACCGAGGGAAATCTTGACGCCAGGTGACAGGAACATCATACGTGAACCACTTGTACAGAGAGAAAACATCAATCTTACTTCCACTAAAATTAAAACTTGCTTTTGATGAAACATTTTGAAGGCCTGGACGCATGATGGTGAATGCCTTCCGCTATTAATCTTCAACGTTTCTGGTCTGAGTGGACGAGAAGAAAAAAAGCTGGGATATTTGATGACCCACAAATACGGACACTCCTCGTGATGCTGCCTTTGCTACAACAATGACTGTGTTAGAGGCACGAGCGTGGAATGCTTTTTTAGATGTAGCACAGAATTTTCATGGGGAACAGGAAAGCCCGAGAACCACTAACCATTGTACAGGACCTGCTAGACAGTTTTCTTCTCAGAATGGTTGTAAGAATGAAGTTAAAGTTGCACTACTTACATTCTCATCTAAAAAAAATTCCGGATAACCTAGGCGATGTTAGTGATGAGCAGGGTGAACGCTTCCATCAAGATCTAAAGTTCATGGAAGGACGTTACCAGAGCAAGTGGGATATCAATATGATGGCCGACTTATTGTTGGAGCTTGATGAGGGATATTCCAGACGCTATGCACAGTAGATCGTCTACGAAGAGAAACTTACTACCATCTTAGGTATGTTTACATTAACTAAACCCATTCCTTCAATTACATTTGTTGTTGTCCCATATTACTATTTATTCATAGTTGTATTATATGTTTAACATATATCTATCAAAGACATGTATCATATCATTGCGATTTGTTTCTCTCCCTCATATATCCATTATTATATTTATTATATATATATATATATATATAATATATATATATTATATATATATATAATATATATATATATATTATATATATATATATATATATATATATATATATATATTATCTATTATATATGCAGATGTCATTTTTTTTCGCATCCGCGGATGCGGATGCGGATCGCGGATGTTTGATTTTACATGCGGATGTCGTTGAAGTGTGGAATGCGGATGCGGATGCGGAAATGCCCCGATGCGGATGCGGATGTTTAATATATATATATATAATATTATATATATATATATATATATTATATATATATATATATATATATAATATATACTATATTATATATATATATTATATAATATATATATATATATATATATATATATATATATAATATATCGAGTTTTTAGGCCACAATGCTATTAATTAGTTGTTACCATCTAGGGTGCCGGGATGAGGACCCACTCAAATGGAACCCCATCAACCTCTTTCCCTAACCTTCGCCGACCTTAATGAAGAGATTTTATACAATGGATTATATACTTTATGCACTAAAGTATTGAAATTCAAATATGGGAAAGTTGTGCTTGAGAGACATCAATTTTCTGGGCCTTTTTCAAACTGAGAGTTCTGTTTCTCTTTTCATCATATATTAAGCCCAGCATTGCTAAAATACTCTCTCACTTTGAACACTAGTTGGAGGACAGAACCAGGTATTTCCTTGCAAGTTTACTTAGCGTTCGTTAAACATTTTGCATTTTTGCTTAATTACACGTCCACCAACTTGATAAGGAATCGTCAATTTTGATTTGTATCTAGTCGTTTTTTTCTTGGTGATAGTTTTCAATCATTTTGCACTGCATCTTTTTGAAATGCGTGTGTTTTTTCATCACTACTGGACTGTAGAATTCTTCCTAGTGAATCTGTTATTGATTTACTTGTAGAAGATGTTGGTCTGTATATTTCACTTTTTTTTTTCCTTTTTAATGGAATGCTAATTAATAGACGTTCGGATTGAAAAGGTTTTCCTTGCACACGTTTACCCAAGCGTGGATAACATTTTGATTACACATTTCCACAACTGATTGGATCATCATTTGAATCCTAATCGTTTTTTCTTGGTGATTAGTTTTATAATGTTGCAATGCATCTTTGATAATGCGTGTGTTGTTCTTCATACACTAACTGGCCTGTAGAAATCTCCAGTGAATCTGTATTGATTTACTTGTAGAAGGTGTTGGTTCGGTAGATTTTGTTTTTTTCCTTTTAATGGGTGGCGAATTAATCAGACTGTTCGGATTGAAGTTTTTCACTGGCAACACAAAGTAACGATTTAACTTGTTCTAACATTGATATCGTTACAAAAAAAACTTGCTTTATAAATGGGAATCTAAGTAAGTTGCAATACTATGAAGGTCATTATTCCACAGAACCAAAGCGTTTTTCTCCCTCTAGTTTAATTACATCATTCATTCTTTTTAAATCACCGTCATCAATTTTTTCATTTGAAGATGGTTCAAATATGCTGTCTTAGCGTTGAGAATTTTTTAAAATGGGGGTAATTTTACACATAAGAGACACGAAGCGTGTAGAAAGGCGCTGATTCTTTTGGTAGTTTCTTCAATGGTTTCAATAGCTTAATGCAGTGTGGATATGATGTCATTTTCCAATAATAAGATTGTTAACGTTTAGAATATCGAACTGGCCGTACGAAGCAAGAAAGTTCTTGAGCATACTTCTTTCCATCATAAATGAGTGTACTATTCACAGGTAGTTAGATAATCTTTGATAACAATAAGATATGGAATATCAAGCCGTTTTTAAATTGCCTTCAACTCATTTACATTTTCATTTTCCTTTTTCAGATTCATCTTAAGTATTTTTATTATAAAATTCTAAATATCAAATTCGAACAATAATACATCCGCGCAAACATCCCGCAGGCAAAGCGCGGATTGCGGATGGCGGATGGCGGATCTTAATAATGTGCGGATGCTCCGCGGATGCGGATGCGGATGCGGATTGTTACCTGCATCAACTATATATATATATATATATATTATATATATATATATTATATATATATATATATTATAATATATATATATAATTTATAATATATATATATAATTGTGATAACCCTCTTGAAAAAAGGTAAAAATCATAAATTTACAAATCTGTGTTACGCACCATATCTCACAAATGCGAATGTGATATGCAAAAACCTATTACACTTTTTGGAATCGCACATTAATAATAATTGCGAAAACCCCGTCCAAGAAATTCATGTTTCCGCAGTGTTATAATTACAAAGTAATAAAACAAAAAGTAAATACTATTTTTACCTATTGCAAACCATTCACATATTAAAAATAATTAAATGAAATTGAAAAGTTCGTAGTTAAAGATATTAAACAAAACTTCATTGAATAAGCTCTAAAGTTAAAATGACAGAACATTAGCTATTCTCCATTTTCAGGGGGATAACCTATTTCTTGTGGCTTTATAAATATTTCCTCTGTTCTAAATATTCCTTTCACTTTCGACCTGAGACGGTGGAGCTGAAAGGTTATTTTAATTGGCTAGTTTTTTTTTCAAATTTCTAAATATCGGCTGTTTTTTCCACCAATTCAAGGGAATATCATTGTCTTCACTGGTCAAAGTAGGTAAAACTTTATATATTAGTTTATTTCTTGATGTAATTCCGTATGTAGCCTTTAACTTTTATGTACTACAATAATCACATCGTCAGAAGAATGGGACTTTCTTTTTTCACTCACTTTCTTTTCTGTATGGCGATTTTGATGCTGCAATTTCTTTAAAACAGTCCATTAAAGAAGTGAAAATGGGACCTTCAGCCTCACTTTCTCCACTACGTGAATCATCGTCAGCAGAAGAATCAGCAGAAGAGTCAGGCTAAATTTTCATGCATTTCTTTTCATGCCTCAACGACTATATTTTTTACTGATTCATCTGATTCATATTGAAAAATTAGCTTGAATCACAGATCTAAGAAAGTAGCTACACACAAAGATTTTATCACATAGAAACTTAAAAAGTCTTTTTTCTACTGATTTCTTAAGCTCTTCAACGAGTTTAATTATTCCACTGAAGCTTTTTGCTTTTAATTACCTTATTTTAAAATGTTAATGCCTTGTTTAGTGATGCTGTCAATGGCCTCCAACAAATGGAATAATTTTGCCAACTGAAATCAGTCAACATTTACTGATTGCATTCAGCAGCTCGTAAATGGATATAGGGGAACTTTTTGTTAAAACAATCTTTTAAGCATATCATATGTTCTGTTCCCCAGCGTGTAGAAAACCGTCTTGAATTAATTTTTGCTGTTTGAAATTCATCTGCATCTGTAAAGTTTTAAGCTTTGCAGCTGCCGTTGCTGAATGGTGAAAATGAGAGGATATGCTTCTGCAAAGTAAATAATATATCTTTACCAGACTTCTGACATAATATTGAATCGTGAATGCATAGTTGCAACATGTGAAATAAAACACTGAAATTGATAGCAAGCACTCTCCCTTTGCCAGAACCATGTTTGGTCGCTTATCCGTATCACTAAATGAATTCTATTTTTTGAATATTGAAAAATGTCAAAGGCCCTTATAGGATCTGACAAATGACAAAGATTTTCGCCATATTGGCTACAAAATTTGGCTATATTTTTTATTTTTTGGGAAAATAAGTTTCTAAAATTTCAATTTAAAATTGAAATACCTTTACCTTTATGTTGGACGTAATTTATTGTTTATAAAGCTCAATATTCGGACCGAATAGTTTCGGCAAAAAGCCGAATACCGAATATTCGGTTTTTGGCCGAATAGGCCGAATACCGAATAACTTACCAAAATATTCGGGCACCATCCCTAATATATATATTTATATAATATAATAATTATTATATATTATATATATATATATTATATATATATATAAATATATATATATAATATATATATATATATATATTATATATATATATATATATATATATATATCGGTTATATATATAATATATATATTAATATATATATATATATATATATATTATATATATATAATATATATATAATATATATATATTATATCTAATATATATATATCATATATATATATTATATATATATATATCCAATAATTGTGATAGACCCTCTTGAAAAAGTTAAAAATCATAAAATTTTACAAATCTGTGTTACACACAATATCTCACAAATGCGATGTGAAATGCAAAAACCGATTACATTTTTTGGAATCAGCATATCAATAATCAATTGCGAAACCCCGCCCAAGAATTTCATGTTTACCTGTGTTATATACAAAGTAATAAAAACAAAAAGTAATAACTATTTCTTAAGGTTAAATTCAGGTCACATATTAAAAAATAATTAAATGAAAATGAAAATTTCGTAGTTAAAAGATATTAAACTAAACTTCATTTGAATAAGCTCCAAGGTTTAAATGACAGAACATTAGCAGTTCTCCATTTTCAGGGGATAACCTATTTCTTGTGGCTTCATAAATATTTCCTCCTGTTCTAAATATTCTTTCACTTTCGACTGATGCGGTGGAGCTGAAAGGTATTTTTTTGCTATTTTTTTTTTTAAATTCATAAAACTATTTCCAGTGTTTTTCCCCACCAAATTGAAGGGAATATCATTGTCTTCACTGGTCAAAGTAGGCAAACTTATATATTTGTTTATTTCTTGATGTAATTCCGTATGTAGCCTTTTATTTTTATGTACAATAATCACATCGTCAGAAGAATGGGACTTTCGTTTTTCATTCTCACTTTCTTTTCTGTATGACGATTTTGATGCCACAATTCTTTAAAACAATCCATTAAAGAAGTGAAAATGGAACCTTCAGCTTCAGACTTTCCCGCACTAACGTGAATCATCGTCATACCACAGCAGAAAGAGTCAGGAGTTAATTTTCATCAATTTCTTTTCATGCCTCAATGACCATATTTTTTACTGATTCATCTGATTCATGTTGAAAAATTAGCTAGAATCGCAATCTAAGAAAGTAGCTACACAAAAAGATATCACATAGAAACTTAGAAGTCTTTTTTCTACTGATTTCTTAAGCCTCTTTCAACGAGTGTAATTATTCCCCTGAAGCTTTTGCTTTTTAATTGCCTTATTTAAAAATAGATTTATTGTTAATAAATGGAAGGGATCACTTGGGCGACTGTTACTTCCCGTTTAATTCTTGTTTTAGTGATGTTGTCAAATGGCTCAAGTAAATGGAATAATTTTGCCACTGAAAATCAGTCAACATTTTCTGATTGCATTCAGCAGCGTATATGGATAGGGGAACTTTTTTGTTCAAACAATCTTTTAAGCATATCATAAGTTCTGTTCAGCCGTGAAGAAACGTCTTGAATTAATTTATGCGGTTTGACATTCAGCTGCATCTGTAAAGTTGTTAAAAAAGCTTTGGCAGCTGCCCGTTGCTGAAATGGTGAAAATGAGAGGTATGCTTCTGCAAGTAAATAAAATATCTTTAAACAGTATATGACCTTTGCCATCGTGAATGCATAGTTGCAACATGTGAATAAAACATGAAATTGATAGCAAGCCACTCTCCCTCATACCAGCTACCATGTTTGGTCCATTAACCCGTATCACTAAATGAATTCAATTTTTTAGAATATGAAAAATGTCAAAGCCTTCTAGGATCTGACAAATGACAAAGATTTCCGCCATATTGGCTACAAAATCTGGCTATATTTTTATTTTTTTGGGAAAAAAAAAATTAAAATATTTCAATTTTAAATTGAAATACTTTCCCCTTTATGTTGACGAGAGTAATATATTGTTTATAAGCTCAATATTCGGGGTGCCGAATGTTCGGCAAAATAAGCCGAATCCGAATATTTTCGGTATTTGGCCGAATAGGCCAATACCGAATACTATACGCGAATATCGGCACATCCTAATATATATAATATATATATGTATATATTTATATATATTATATATATATAATATATATTAGTATATATATATATATAATTCCTATATATATATATATTAATATTATATATATATATATATATATTAAACAACAATATTTTAAGACAAAATATACTATGGAAGTATAATTTATGGGGCTGGCGGACATCCACCACCCTTAAAGAAGTTGATACATACAAAATACTGCAATTCTACTTGGGGCCTTTAGAATTCTCACTAAAAAGAGCTTTACAAAATTGAATAGGTTTACTTACTCTCGAACAAGGTGACGGAAACTTACTGATAAACTTAATAAGGAAAATATCAACTTGCTGCTTAAAGACACTTATATGCTTGTGATCATTAGTCAATTCTTCAAAAATTAAAATTTCAAAAAAAAAAAACTTCATAATTAAGGCATACAGAGCTTCTCAAGGAGTGATACCCCCCCCCCCTGAGATCATTCCAAAAAAAAATATATTCAATATTGCCCCCATATTCAAAATCTAATTTCAGGTTCAACCAAGACATACACAAGAGCTGTAATGAAGGAGAGGCACCAATTAAAGCCATATGCATTTTTAAAGATATTATACACAAAAAATATGATTCATTCCTCCAAATATTCACAGATGGTTCAAAGAAAATACATCCAGTTAAAACTACAAGTGCAGCTATATATATACCTGATCTCCAACTATCTCAGACATGGAAATTGGAAGGAAATCACTCTTTTATTTTATTTGCAGAGCTATTTGCTATATACAAAGCCTTAACCTTCATGCTAGATTACTTACCTCCTCAAAAAGTGGTCATCTGTACTAACTTTCTGAGCTCAATCCACACTATTAAAGCAAAGAAAAATTTGGATTACAATAAAATCCATAAGTTAATCCAAGAATGTTTAAACAAAATGATAATCAAAAAGGAATGGGATGTTCATTTTTTCTGGATACCATCACATGTAGGTATACTGGAAAACGAGATAGTGGATGCAGCTGCCCAAGTTGCACATGAAAATAGGGAAATTTGCATTTTCCCCTTGGAAAATAAAGAATTAATGACTTTTGCTTATAATAAATTAAAAGATGAATACAAAAGAGAAAATGAGGATTTTCTGAGTTTTCACCCACTAGGTCAATTTCACTCAAACAATGAAAAATTCTATTTACCTACAGAGAATAGGAAACTAAGTACTGCAATAATAAGATTGCGCATAGGACATACAAAATTAAATGGTCATCTACATAAGATAAAAATGAAATTGTCACCCTCATGTCCACACTGTTCACACCCCAATGAAACAGTGGAGCATTTCCTTATGAAATGTCCGCAGTACCTGTATGCAAGAAGTACGCTTCAAAAGGAATTGGGAAAACTGGGAGTCTAAGGTTTCAGTGTTAAAACAATTCTAGCATAGAAAATGGTTCCTAGAGTAACTAAAAAGCTTGGTACACATACAGAAATTCCTGCGTAGAACATGGGAAGCTTACAATAGCATTTAATAATTATATTAAATAGGTTAAGTATTAAATAAAAAGCTTATATCTAATATCAAATTAACTCTACTATTCTTTTCTTTAAATGCAAATATGGAAAATGCAAAAATGCTGTAAAAAATATATTGAGCTTAAAAGTGAACTAAGAAAATTGAAAGAAGGAATCAAGTCATGGTCAAGGGGTTTGAGGCTCTATAATTTAAAACATCTTTAATATACATAAGAGGTAATTTTAAAAAAAAACAAAAAAAAAAGTTTTAAAAAAAAACGTGTTTTATTTTTTAAAAAAAAAAACATTAAAAAAAACTGTTTTTTTCACAACCCTAGTTTCAACCATTAGCTGAATGACATACCGTAATCTCCAATTTTTAAAAAAATATATTTTCAAAACTTTTGATTAGATTTTTTCTAAATTGGTTTGAAGGGAATTTGTTTTTTTCTTTTTGTTTCACAGATTACTAATTATTTGAAATACGGTATATTTCAATTAAAATAAATATTAAAATGGACATCAAACATGAAATTGAAATAAAGGAAGAAGAATTGGACCCAATAGAACAAGATAATTATTTTTATCAGAAAGATTTTCAGGTAAATATAATATATATATATATAATATATATATATATATAATATATATATATATATAATATATATATATATATATATATATATATATATATATATATAATATATTATATATATATATTATATATATATATAATATATATTAT
>JABUQX010094889.1:5000-25873 GCA_015478945.1 Trachelipus rathkii
TTAATAATAATAATAATAATAATAATAATAATAATAATAATAATAATAATAATTAATAAAATGCGTAAGCTATTTAAAAAAAAATGATTTATGCCTTCAAAGTTCAAATAAAATGCCAAGTTGAGCTAAATTTTGACAAAGATTCTTGCCAGGCGTACGACGTGTGAAATCAAACTATTAGTGGCAACAAAACGCCGTCAGGCGTCATGAGTCTCATTTCACAGTTGAAATGTGACATAGCTAGTTCGTTGAGTATGTGACATAGCTGGTATATTTAGTATTTCAGAGTGTTTATTTATGGACATGGTCTTTTAAGACCAATCATATTATACAAATATGTTAAAAGACTGTATTTTTTGTTAAAATTTAAGCAGATGACTGCCAATAGGCAGTGGTAGAAGTAATAAGCCTTTTGTAAGAGCCCTATCATATACCGCCATCTTAGATCCTCATACACCGCCATCTTAATCTTAGATTCTGTGCCGAATTCGATTAATACGAACATGGCCAAAATTATTTATTGCTCCTAGAATTTAAACGAAACTTTCAGTCTTCAAATTTTTAAATAAAAATATTGGAACGCAATTTCTATAGAATATTCTGGAATGATTATGGATTGGTTGGATACATTCTTTTCTCTTGGCTGATTTACTTCGGATCGATAACTTCACATATTTACTGCGCAATAATAAATCGTACTATTGTCTTTATCGGATATTATTCTTAAGAAGTGAAATAAATTATACTCGTACTAGAGTGTGAATTTAATATAAAGTTGATTTAGCTTTAAGAACATCCGTTGAGATAAAGTATAATATACATTACGTTAATTAACTCCGCAGAATATAAATTGACGTCAGAAAGTTAAAATTTAGTTAATAATAAGGGTGAACATTAAATATTGATTTTGAATATTGCAAAAGTTCTGTGGCAGACTCTTGTGGATATTTACAGCAGTTTCCCATTCAAAAAATTGATGTTCCATAAAGTTAGCAGTTTTTTTTCTGCAGAGTTTTTTTTTCCATAACTTTTTAAGGGTATTTCTTACGCAAATTTGAGGACAAAATTTATAATACAATTAAGAACCAAAAAACGACCGCAAAAAAATTATATCTGAAAAACTAAATAAATAAAAAGAAAAAAAAATAAAATAAAAAAAATAAAATAAAAAATTAAAATAAATAAATAAAAATGAAATTAATAAATAAAAAAATAATAAAAAATAAATTATAATTAATAAAATAAAAAATAAAATAAAATAAATAAATAAAAAAATAATAAAATAAATAAAATTAAGACAAAATGCAAAAAAAAAAATTAAATAAATAAAAAATAAATATAAAAAATTATAAAAAAAATGAAAAAATTGAAATAAATAAAAAAAATAAATAAATAAAAATTAAATAATAAAATAAAAAATAAAATAAATATAATAAAAAAAATAATAAAAAGTAAAAATAAAAATAAAATAAAAATGAGAAAAATGAATAAAATAATTAAAAATAAAAATAAAAATTATAAATAAATAAAAAATAAATAATTAATTACAAAATAAAAAATATAATACAATAAAAATTAAAAAAAGACCAAAAATAAAAAATAAAAAAAAATAGAAAAAAAAAAAAAAATAAAAAAAAAAATTAAAAAAAAAAAAAAAAACAACCAAAAAAAAAAAAAAATAGAAAATAAAATAGAAAAATAAATAATAATAAAAATTAAAAAAAAAAAAAAATAAAAAAAAATAAAAATAAAATAAAAAGATCAAAAATTTGAAAAATAAAAAAACAAAATTAAAGTAAAAAATTAATGAAAAAAATAAAATAAATAAATAAATATAAATAATAAAAATATAAAAATAAAAAAAATAAAAAAAAAAAAAAAAAAAAAAAAAAAAAAAAAAAAAAAAAAAAAAAAAAAAAAAAAAAAAAAAAAAAAAAAAAAAAAAAAAAAAAAAAAAAAAAAAAAAAAGAAAAAAAAAAAAAAAATAAATATATAAATAAATAAATAAAAATAAATAAAAAAATAAATAATCAATAAAAATTAGAAAAGGGACAAAATATAATAAAAGAAAATAAAATCTTATAATATAAATAAATAAATAAAATAAAGGAAAAAAAATAAACAAATAAATAATAAATAAAATAAATAAAAAATAGAATAAACTAAATAGATATGTGAAAAATGATAAAATAATAAAAGTAATAAATAATAAAAAAATAATTAAAATAGTATAAATAAAAATAAATCAACAACCATATATTTATAGCTAATATATATATATATATATATATAATATTATATATATATTTATATATATATTATATATAATAAATAATATATATATATATCTATATTCTATATATATTACCATTTAACATAAAAATAAATAAGCTTTAGAATTCTTTTTTTTTTGAAGCTGTAAATAAAAACGTGGAACCCTTGAGCTAAATTTCGAAAGCTTACACACAAACTAAGAAGAACATAGTGGTTTCTTTTTATTATATGGTCAAAGTCTGACATAATAATTTTTCATTTTGAGAAACCCTTTTGAATGAATAATTAGCATGAGCGAAAATAAAATACATACCTATGAACATATATAATTCGAAAACGTGAACTTTGATCTGAAATTCGAAAGTGACACACAAATACCACGATACCATCTAATATAATTTTAAGGTTCAACTCTCAGAGTTCAATATTTAGATTTGAGAACTTCTTAATATTAGTATATAGTTACAAAATAAATAGGTTTTTGAACACCTGTAACATAAAAACGTGGACCTTGAGCCTAAATATTCGATGCTTACAATCGCAATTAATAGGATTCAGATAAGTTATTTTAAATTACACTGCACCAAACAAAATATTTTGCGGCAAAACATTTGAAGGTCAATTTATAGGTAACTTGTTGCCCTTGATTCCGAATATGACCCCCGTTTTCCTAGATTGGCTATAGTTTTTTTGAGATACAGGGTGGTCAAAAAAATACATTAATAACAACAATTTATGTTAGGTTGTAACGTAATTCACAAAAAAAAAAAAAAAAAAAACACACGAAAGATACATATATATATCAAATTGTTAATGAGTAAGTACATAAAATGCTAATAGGTCAAAATAATCAATTCAGGACAATGAAAATCAACAATTATGCAATTAGAAATCGCTGTCTATAATGATTGTGTTCCTGTGGTGCGGAATGTGACAATCAACGTTGAAGCTCTCCAACAATAGTCCTGCCATAATGTGTGTATCCCCATCTTCATCACCTCTTGAATATTTTGATGAAACCTCTCTTCCTCACTTAACATCCTAAGATTATGCCGGAACCCGATCTAAATGACTATGGTAGAAAGTGAAACACTTTTATGCTCATATTAGCATTCAAATTTTTGAAGTCTGAAAGCATTTTCTGTACGAGCTCTACATAGTTGGCAGATTTATGGTTTTTTTTTTATAAAAAGTTCACACCTCACGGGCATAGCCCTATTCAAGGAGGGAAACTTCTCTAGGTAATTTTCTACCTAGGATCCGAACACTAGGCCCTCGAACCCAGCGACTTGCCATCGCGACTCCGGTCGCTCTACAGTTTTTGAGCCAAGACCAAACCTTTCAGGCAGAATGCTTCAATATCAGTCATGGAAATTATATAAAATTGTCATCCTTGATGATTTGGCAAATTTGAGGGCCGCTAAAGATTCCAACTCTGAGTTTCCTTTCTCCATACTCAACCCTGGAAAAAATCTTTGCAAATATATTTGAAACATTCACCATCTTTGTCTAGGGCCCTAACAAATTGCTTCATCAGTCCTAGTTTGTGTGGAGTGGCTGGGAAAATATTTTTCACCCTGTCAACCCAGTGGTTTCGTTACTGATATTTTGATACACCTACAGTCACTATTTTCCCTAGCAGGCCCATACACTTTTCCCAGTGGTTCCCTTCTTTAGCATACTATCCCACAAGCATATAAACAAGGGTAGTTAGTATACCGCTTTGCTGCAAGTTAAGATGTTTTTGAACCATCTCAATCAAAACGCATATGAAGACTCACTGGTGGTTCATCTATATCCTAAGCTTCTGCTAAGATCTTTTATATTTGTCATATTCCTCTTTTCAGTTTTGTTAAGTGACCTATTGGAATCGATGCATACCTATTGCCATTGTACAATAAAACACACTTCAAGCTTCTCCGTTGAACTATCCATAAACAATCGCCAATCTTCGGGTCGGTATTTAGGTAACCCCATTTGGAGTAGGAGTTCAGGGATGTTCCTACAGTATACTAGGTCTTCTTCAATGAAATATGAAGAGTACTACCTCTCTTGTCCGAAAAAAAGTTTATTTTAACATTGGCCTGAGACGTTCTTTCACTTAAGTCCTAGATGCCCTAAAAGCCTCGAATCTTGCTTTGAGAGACAATAACTCTCGTAACTAAATCATTGATCTCTTTCCTGGAGAACTGTTGCTAGGTGTAGAAGTAACTTTTTTTCATATTCACTAACCTCTGATCTGCACGTGTGCACCCAAATCCTGATATTCTCTTCATCAGACAATGCTAGATCTGGGAGTGTAGGAAGTGAACACTGGGATGGGGAAATCGTCGGAGTGTGGTAAAGGTCGCCTTGCTGATTCCAATCCGGATACTCAAATTTAGGTTTCTTTGTAACGATTGAATTTAACCAACCAAAATTAAGTCACTCTGGTTGATTCTTTGGCTCGCGCTGAATACCATAGGCACGCCAACAATTTAAAAGCCTTATTTCTTTCGTCCATTTCTTATACTGACGTAGACTTTTCGACACGTTTTCAGACCATATGGGGAGCCTAAGACTTATCTTGGTCTCCGAGTTTCATTCCAAAGTATATGCCAGATATGCTTGCTTCAAAAAGTTAGTAATATTTCTTCCTTGGTTCTCCTGGCAATATTCACCACATATGTAGCAGAATACATTGGGGTTATTCAAACAGGCTCCTTGTTAAGTACTCATAGTGTTTCTGAATAGAAAAATAAAGTATATATAAGGTAAGCCCCTTAAAAAGAAATAAAATGATATTACTGTAAAATATGCATTAAAAAAAGATATTTGGTAGTAAGCAGTAAATTCTTTGGAACAACCCTGTATCTCACAGAACTAAAGCCATCTTGAAAACTAATGTCATTTCTTGAAATCAGCACACCCGATATAACTATAATTCGATAAAATTTCCCTTGGCAGAAAAAATTTTTTTGTTGTCTTTGGGCCCAGTGTTATTGATATGGTTCCAAGTCCAGAACATGCATGCATTTTCATTTGAGAACGCCTTTAGAATGAATAATTAGCAAGAGCGACGAGAAAGAAAAATTAAAATCATACTTCTGAACATATATATATTTTGAGAACGTGAACTTTGATCTGAAATTCGAAAAAGACACACAAATACCACGATACTATCTAATATATTTATTATAAGGTTCAAACGTCTACATTAACCTTTTGCATATGTGTAGTCCCTTTATATTATTTAGCCTATGGGCTATTAAAAATAAAAACTTATTTTTTTGAAACACCTATAACATAAAAAACGTTAACCTTGAGCTTAAGATTTCGACGTTTTTACACACAAAATAATAGGAACCACAGTGACTTTTAAATATTATCTGGTTCAAGTCCCACACTCCTCAATTTTCCATTTGGAGAACCCTTTAAGAGTTGAATAATTAGCATCGGAGGGAAGACCAAAAATTAAAGTCATACTTCTGAACATAAATAATTGACAAGAACGAGATAATAAAATACATACTTATGAACATATATATTTCGAAAGCGTGAACTTTGATCTGAAATTCGAAAATGACACACAAATACACGATACTTTCTAAATAATTATTATATTGTTTCAAGTCGCGAGAGATAACATTTAACACAAATAAATTGTTTTTTTTTATTTTTGAAGACCTAGTAACATTGAAAACGTTGACCTTGAGCCTTTGTAATTACACGCCTTAGCAGCTTGAGTAATAAGACCATATTGATTCTAATTATTAGTATAGTCCAAGTCCCCGACCTCTTCATTTTCTGGTTTCGGTTAACCTTTTTCTTACATCTTTTTTGTGTACGGCGGTGTTTTCTTTCCTATCACTCTTTACGTTTTTTGCGATGCCAGTTTTAAATTATTGAACGTCGGTACGGACGAATTCTGTGTGAACGTAAAATAAAGTTTGCCCCTCTGAGACATTTTTCCTTTAAACGAAGTTTATGGGGATGCCAATTCTTTAATCAAATCAATGGTGGTTGATCAAGTGGCACAAGCCTTGCAAAAAGTTCCGTTAGATGTTAAGAACGAAACCCTCGGTTTGTGAAAGCTTAAAGCTCGTCAATAAAATCGATGAAAAATGCGCAAGTTGTTTAGAGCTGTGATTGAATAGAGACCTCCGTTCAGTGTCCAGTGTTTGCAGAAGAAACTGGTTTGGATAAAAAATGCAGTTCATAGAATTTTAACAAACCATTTGCACATGCTAAAACTTTGTGCAAAACTAGTGCCGAAGACTTGTCTGTGCCTGTGAAGCCAGAAAGCGAGCAGGTTCAAAATATTGGCTCGGGTTCACTGAAATAATTCCAAAATGGAGCACAATTATTTTTGGATAAAGTTTCTAGCAGGCGGTGACATCTGGGTTTTTTGAGTAACGATCCCTGAAAAACAAACGGCACCCAAACGTGAGAACAATAATATAATGTTTTTTTCCGAACAGCCGTGGTATAGTGCAACAAGGAATTTGTACCTTAGGACCAGATAGTTAATCACTTCTTTTACAAAGATGTTTGGAGCGACTTCGAAAACGGTTAAGCGATCAGAACAGCATTGCAGACCGATTGGGTGCTTGCAACACGATAACCGCGGCGCATCTTTACACTGGCGCTCAATCAATCATCAGATTTGTCGAAGAAAAACATTCAAGTACTCCCACATCCTCCTTTTGCCATTTATTTCTCGTTGCTTCATTACTTTTTGCTTCAAACGTCCTTCCTTATTTTCTGTTGATATTGCTTTGCTTCTCTTTTTAAATTTCTTAGTGCTTCTTGATCTTATACATTTCCTTGTTATGTTATACATCGAATAAAAATTACATTTCCTTAATTTAGCTTTTACATATCTTGAGTAAAGTTTAACAAAATCAGTTATTTTATATCTTTTATCACGCTTAAATATAGATTTCTTATCATATGCAAAGGCCGATTCGACTGTGGCATTTGTCAGACGCAATTTTTCTTCAGGTTTAAATGTAACATTAGTTTGTCGACCTAATTTATTGGACCATAGGGACCAGATTGGAACACAATGTTCCACAAAATACTGAATGAAACTAGGGCAATACAAATTGTTTTCTTTGTTGGATCTAAAATCATTTGCATCTTTAATAATATCATTTGAAATTTTCTTAAATCTTAGATAATATAAAGATTTGATTTTGGATATGTCCTTCTCTGAGATAAAAGTCAGAATATTCATCAAAATTTTCTTCAATGTTTATTTCCAACCGTTTTTTGCTCTCAATATGTTCTAGAGCTTGAATTGTGCGTTCACTACAAAATTTATAATTTAGAGTTACGATTAATGATTTAAAATTTTTTTCTTGTTCTTCAAATCTATCTTCGTAGATTATTGATAGTATAGCATTTTTAACAAAACAATTAAGCTCAAAATTTTTCTTAGGTAAATGTTTAATAATCTGATTAATGAAATGTGTTGTACAAATATGTACAACTGTATTTGTTTTAAACGTTGCTTGCCCGACTTCAGTTTCGTACGCCTTATTTATGTATGAAGTAACTGTTTCATTATTAAAAACTTTGATTGCTGCTGCGATAATAGCCTTACTGTTGTCAACGGTAATGACTTGTGGAAGATTATTAGAATTCCCAAGTTCCTTTGATTTTGCAACTATCATTAAAAAATATTGTAATTTCTCATTAAAAAATAATGAAATTTCTTCCACTGTGTGTTTGGAGGCGACATACATGGCAATAGGTATTGAAAAATACTTTTCGTTTCGTGTAATAGCTGTGTAATAAAGTATTCTCTTATCATAGCAAGATCGAGGAGCTCTTATCAGACTTCCAGTGGCATCTATAAATAGTAATAAGTTTTTTTTCCTTGCTAAATCATTATATATCCGCATTTGCTCTTCATACATAAGGAAAGTCGAAAAAGGGTGATAATTAATTATTTGAACAAAGCCCTTCAATCTTTTATTTGCATTATTCTTATCTTCATCAATAAGAACTTTTCTAAATTTGTCCAGAGACACGATGTCGTCTTCATGAAGTTCGTTCTTCTTATTTTCCAAGTATTTTATCTGGCGCAAAACTGGCGAAGCTGGAACATCTGTTAAATTACCAGCTTTACCTGCCTCTTCCTCTAAATTTAACCAATTTTCATTAGATACTTCTGTTGGGTTGATAGTTTTTAACTTTATCCTATTCAAGTTGTCTTAAACCTTAATGAGGTCTCCCATGGAAGTTCCTCCCGTTCTATCGATTAAGAAGTACCATAGAGGTATTTATGCGTATCCTGTTACGTTTTTCAACTTAACGTAACCGTTTGTGAATCTTAAATTTAGATTATATAACAATTTGGAAAAATTTACACAAGATGCATGTATAGTAACATCTGGGCCTTTTCTTTGTGAATGTGGACTAGTTATAAGGTTTATATTAACTGGCGCCCCTATAGGACAAGTCGGAAGTATTTGTGAAATACACTGGTCATAAAAAAATCAGTAATGATTTTCTTTAATTGTTGCTATGTATCTGCCGATAAATCTTCCTTTTGTTAATCGTGAATGATATTTCTTCAAAACATCCTCCATTATTGACATCCACCACCAGCCTAAATATACATAGATTACTAACATATATATATATATATAATATATCTTACTATACTATAATATATATAATATATATACTATTATATATATAATATATAAATATAAGTAATAATATATATATATGTTATGATATATATATATATATAGATATATATTATATAGTATATAATAATAAATATAATCACTTATACTATATTATAACATATATATATAAAAATTACTATTATATATACTATATCCATATACATATATATATATAATAACGAGCTGGTAATATAAAAGCGTAAATTAATGCAAAGCTTGTCCAGCTTGGGTTCATAGTACATTTGTCAAGCTACAAGTACAATACTTGTAAATTCTGTTGGAAGTACAGAGTTACATATACATGGTACTCAAAGTACAAGTACAAGTACTTTAATTAAAAATTGCATATATATATCCCTCTATTATATATATAAATATATATAGTATAAATTATATATAATATAATATCAATAATTGCTCCAGCTTATATTTCAGTATATAATAATAGTATACTAATATATATATATATCTCTTACCATCATTCATCATCAACCCACCTTCTCTCCCCCAAGACTGGGGTTAAGGGATGTAACATGCAGAGGAATTAGATAAAGAAGTAGAAAATAGAGTAGAAAAACAATTTAAAAAAACTCACAGCCTACCGCCCACTTTTTAAACCTTTTTGGTGAGAACTCGTTGCAGTCAGAAAACTTCACCCTAGAGCTTCATCTGAGGACCGCGACGTGGACTCCTCCTATGGCATCGCTCGTCAATGTTCGGGTTCATTCCTTGCCCAGGTGGGCTAACAACCATATCCCGCTAACAAACCTCGCCATTTGCTATCTACTTATGTCACCTCTCTTCTTGCCTCTGGCCAAACTCACATTTCTCTTCTCCTGGCATTCCTTTACTGTTCACTGACCCAATCCACTTTTTTCTTCGATCTCCGCCGGTTGAATTCCCACAATCCCCCCATACTATACCGTTTAACCCAACCGGACTATCTCCATCTTTTCTCACATGACCAAACCATCTCAACTTCCGTACTTTCAATTTATTCTCTCATTTACAGCTCTTTCTTCGACACCAAATCTCACACTTTCTATACGTTCATGTCCAATTTATCAATTCTTCCTCATACCTAACACACCTCCCGAATTTCCATACTGAACACAATTGGTCTTTAGATCAATACGTCTTAATCCAGACCATCAGTCTCACTACTTAAATAGCATTAACACAGGTTATCATAGAAACGATAACACCAAGACCTTAAGCCGCACTTAGTCCCTTACATCCCACCCAACCGATTTATTGCACCAGTCACTCCCGTCATTCCACGAACTTCTACTACTACTACCTGCATCAATACCATTCCTTTCAGTCCAACATTTTCTTAAATATTTAAACCAGACACTTTTTCCAGCTGCTCACTCACCATCTAACATAACTTCACACCGAGGACGTCCTCACTCACAACATAACCTTACATCTTATCTACGTTTACTTTATAACCCCTCCGTCTACAACCCGACCAAATCTCTCTACCAACCCTCTCAACTCTCTTCAGATTCGCCCACACGAAACAACCAAACATCGCGCATACTAATATAAGGACCCTCACCACTCTCTTCCATTCCTCCATTTATTCTAACACCATCCCCTGCACCCCACTCTAATTCTTTATAACCCATCCATAATACATGATTGAATAACCACAGGAGACTAAAACACATCTGGCCGCACTCTGCTCGATTAATTTAAATCCAATCACTTCGATTCTATTTATCTAGTCACACACCCTTCACTATCGTCATACCTACTTTGATTCCATTCAGAAAGCTACCACCAACACCATACATATATCACTAACACTTTCCATATAGCTTCCTTATTAATCTATTTCGCACTCCCAAGTTGCAACCCATAAATACTAGAATACATATTCTTCTCCTCTCTCTTATCCAAATCACGCTGTTCAATGTAAAGATCTGGATCCACACAGTCCCATATCCTATTCACTAACGCACCTTGTCTTCACCAATCTCAGGTCTTTCAGTCACTCTACGCACTCTTTCGCCCAAAATACCAGCAATATCTCTATCCCCTACTACACTCAATCTAAACTATATTACCTCGCTCGTCTATAATACCTACAGTACCTTATCCCACCTACCCTTGTATAAGGGTACTATGCTCTCCTCCATACCCTCGGAACTATACCCTTCCATACAATCGCTTGTTACACTTGCAACTAAATCCATCAATCCACATTCGCCTATAACTTTTACTGGCATTTGACGACAAAATTTATTCTTTCATTCCTCATCTTTTTATAATTGAAATCTTATCATGAAAACTTCTACAATTTGTATCATACAAAATTTCGTCATCTTATTTAAGTTTACAAGAAGAAAATAATTTCTGAAAACAGTTTCTGAAGTAAAGGTAAGGAAAATGTATAAGTGACTCAACTTTAGAAAATTAACTTCAGTCAAAATTTAAAGACAAACTCAGGCTAATTAACAGCTTCCTAAGGATATTTTTGTTATAATGAGTTGGCTTTCTGGTTTCTGGGTAAACATCAGTTAACAAAGATTCGACGTACACACATGACTGTGGTGTTTAAAACAAACTTTACACAGTTAATGATATACTTATATCTCGAATTGAAAACAATATTGGGTGAAATATTTCTAAATCTAAAGATCAGACCTCCTTTTACCTCTTAGCTCATCAGTAATATACCATTACAAGTTGCCGACTGTCCGTATCTACTACCTCTACATATGAAATAGCACACTATGAAGCCTTCCATTACGTATTGCGGCTGAGCTAAGGTTCATTTCCATTGTTAGAACTCTAGACCATTACATCAATCCCCTATTTAGCGTATACAATCTCTTCTCTCAGGAACACGATCCATATAGCCAGTATCACGAATTCTTGAATATTGCTCTGTTTCTTATTAAAAAAGACTGTTAATACCATGAGACTTTCAATGCAGTCTATGATTTAAATTTCAAACTGATCTTTAAATGAAAGGTATGAATAGATAAGTTCTATAACTAAAAAAATCAGTAAGGTCAAAATTCATGCTATATGCATTTAATTATATATTATTAATTTATTTTATACGTTTTAATTTATTTCAAACTTATATATTTCTTTATTTCTTGATTATACAAATCTATATTTGTTTTAAAATTCTATCATTATTTTATAAGTCTGTTATAGGAAAATGGTGAGTAATAGAGAGGATCTTACACAAACTAGTTCGATGATACTATATAAAAAATTATAAGATGTTCACATCTTTTTGGTTATACTTTGCCATGATATATATTATATATATATATATATATAATATAATACTATATAATATATATATTTATATAATAATTATATAGATATATATTAAATAATATATATTTATATATAGTATAGTATATAATATATAGTATATATTTATAATTATATATATATATATAATATATATATTAGTATAGGTCCTTAATATATTAATATATATATATAATATATAATATGAATAGATATATAATAATATAATATTATATAATATAAGCAATTATATCATAATTACTCATTAAATATATATATAATATATATTTATAGTATATATTTATTTGTTTATTTAATATAATATATATATATAAATTAATTATATAAATATATTAATATTATATATATATATATAATATTAATCGTATATATTAATATATATAAGTAAATATATATATTTATATAGTAATTATATATATATATACATATATATTATAATATTAATATATATAATTATAAATATATATATTATATATATATTATTAAATATAATATATTATAGGTGCCATATATATATATATTATAATATATATTATATAATATATATATTATATATTATAATTAAGTATATATAATATATATTATAGACTTATAATTATTAATTTAAATATATAACAATATAATAATATTAAATATATATATAATATATATATATAAGTATATATTGACGTGATATCTTTGAATAATTTCGTAAATGGAAAAATTTATTTTTGATACATTTTTAAAGATTAATATCATACCGTAAATAAATGCTAAATAAATAAAAATTATATGGCAAGTAAAAATGCATATAAAAGTACTTGCAAGTACTCTGCAAATTTTCAAGTACAAGAAGTGCAAGTATAATATAAATAAATATACTATATAATATATACTGGTTTTAGAAACTCTAGCAAGTACATATTAAAGAGTACAATTACGTACCAAAAAAATTACTTAAGTCCAAGTACAAGTATTATTAATATACTTGTACTTGAACCCAAGTCTATAACATGGAAGAATAGTTTTGTTCCTTATAATTATACTGTATACACATATAGTATCTATGTACCTATTAATTATTTAACATTATTACATCATAGTGGTTTGATCCAACTCACCAATAGTCCATAAGCTCTGTATAATAAATTGTAAAAGGCTTTACCCAAATAGATTGGAAGGAGCCACGATTTATGAGTGTCAGAAGGCAAGAAATGTGCAAGCATTTGAAGTCCCTGCATCAAGGACATTGCTTACTACTATGGTGCCACGAGGCAGACGCGTAGAAGCTGCGTCGCTCATATTAATTCAAACTTAATTGATTACTAATTGAACACATTGTAGCAATCTCATTTTCTTATATCAATTTACTTCACCATTGTCTTCCCGCTATCAACATTAATTGACTTCAGGCGACTTGTGCTCTGCATATATCAAGCAATGGACGGATGTGTTGCGCGCACGTCTGCCTTGAATTCAAAATTATCTTTCAAAATCTATACTCTTTTGACATCATACTTATCATATCTAATCAATCAATCTTTTATATTGTTCTCATTGTGCCAAATGTGAAACTATTATGATAATCCTAAATTCGTGAAAATTCCCATTATCTCTAATCTTGATTCCTGCGGTTAATAAACCAAAGAATAATAGTACTATCTCTCATTAAATACAAATCCTGATTATCACGATTTCTCATTCAATCATTCAGAATAGTATAAGTGTGATTCTTTGTAACATATATATATATTATACATTATATTATATATATATATATATATATATATAATATGATATATATATATATAATATATATTATATATTATAAGTAATATATATATAATATAATATTATAATAGTGGCAACGGATATGTTGTTGGTTGGAAGAAGTTTGGGAAATAGAAGAAAACAGTGTAGTTTCATGTTTGTACCAAAAGATTGCACCTTCATAACAGAGGTGAGAGTGAACGAGTAGAATTGATTTGTGGAGTACCTTTTTAAGGATCAGAGGAAAAATACCGAAAATATTCAGGTATATGCCTCCACACAGGGCATCCATAGAGGAAGAAGCAGAGGTTCATGATTTGTTGAGGATGTGTGTGAAGTGGAGGCGAGGACATGCGGCATCTACTGATGGGTGATTTTAAATGCCAGAGTGGGAAATGAAAGAAATGAGGTGGAGAGATATCGGGTCCACATTGAAAAACGAGAGAAATCCCAGATGGGAGAGAAGGTCAATAGATATATGCAATGTAGAAGGAATGTAAAATTATGAATGGATTTTTCAAACACAGTGAAACTCATTGAAGACAGAAGATATAGGTTGAATCAAAAACACCGAAGTTGACCAAAATCCATTAAGATACTTCATGTACGGATTACAGAACAGTGGAGGATGTTAAAGTGCTTCGAGTCAGTCTTGACTCAGATCATAGATTGTGGTTGCCAGAGCTGGGTACAGAAAATCAAAGTGCAGGTTGGAAGAACAAAGGAAAGTGGATTAAATTTGAAGCCTGAAAAGGAAGGGAGAGACGAGGTATGTGGAACGAAAATAAAGGAAAAGTTGACCTATGTGGAGGAAAAAACATGAATTGCAGGAAATTGATTAGTAAAGACGCAGAAACGCTGGGAGTGAGGTGGTATGGGAGAACGAGGAAGAAACACACTATGTGGTGAATGAAGATGTGAAGAGAGCAGTGGGCGAAAAGAACAAGAAAATTGAGATGGTGGTTGAGGGGAAGAACAGAACAGAGAAGGCTGAATATGTGATAGCAAGAAACAGAGCAAAGATAGTGAAGAGGTAAAAAGGCTGGCGGAAAGGATTGGCAGAAGAATTGTTAGAGGCAGAGGGAGGAAAGAAGAAGATTTTTCAAGTGGCAAAAACATATTAGAAAATCAAACAAAAAGGAGATCGAAAAATAAAGAAGTGAGTACTTTACATCACCAGGAGAGGGTAAATAGAGGTGACTGAATATTGGTTGAGATACTCCTCCAATGAGAAAGCAGGAAAATGTGAAGAGGAGCAATATGTGGAAGAGGAGATGGAGGGGTGAATCCGAGATGGGAGAATATAGAGACACTTTGTCAAAGATGAAGAAAGAAAAAGCGGGCAAAGATGGAATTGCAATAGAGTTAATAAGGGAAGCAGAAAAGCAATTGAAAAAAAAATAGTGAACTTTTAAATGCTTTATATTTATTCCCGTAGATGGGGAAAATGTTGTTTTGCCCAATTTATAAGGGAAAAGGTGATACTAGATTGTGGATAACTATAGAGAATAGCTTAATGGATCATATAGCGAAAGTGTACCAAAGGATTTTAGAAAGAAGATTAAATCAGTGATAGAGATACAGTTGGCAGCAGAACAATATGGTAAACAGAAGGCAGGAGTACTTTCGATCTGTTGTTGCCTTAAAATAGTGTGAGAAGAGCTGGAATTTAATAAAACATCATATATAGCCTTCTTGGACTTAAGAAGGCATTTGAACTAGCAGTAACCATGAGCAGCACCTTTGGAGAATTTGGGGAGTGTACGGATGTTTAGGAAAGATGAGGAGAGGCAATAAAAAAGTCTTGTAATAGCGTTTGTGAGGTGTAATGATAACAGACTGTAAATAAATGAGAAAGTTGAACGGGGGACAGGTCAGACAGGGTAGTGTCCTGTCTCCGTTACTCTTTATAGCTTACTTAGCATGTAGTAATCAGAAAGGTTAAAGAGTATTTCCGAATCCTGATGGTAATAATGGGTAGTGCGGATGATTTGGCAATGTTGAGTTGGAGGAGGAGTATTTGAGTAGACTTATGGAAAGTTTTGACAGAAATTTGAAAGGAGATTGTTTTAGAGATGAATACAGAAAAGACAGTGAAATCGAGAGTGGGTAGAGAGGAGGGTGAAGTGCAATTCGTATTGATGATGAAGATTGAGAAATGTGGATCAGTTTGTTTACCTGTGTGGCGTATTTAACAGCAAGGGAGAGTGTACGGAAGGATGGCAAGAATGGAGAAATACTGGAAGAACAATGGAAAGTTTTATTTCAAATATATAAAGATCGGTGATGATATTAAAAGGAAGAAGATTATATTTGTATAGCATACTGGTACCCGCATTGACAGGAGCAGAAACATGGAGCATCACAACACGAGAGAAAAAGGATCGAAGCTGCTGAAATGAAGGAGTGAGGACGATTAGTGGGAAACACGAAGGATAGATGAGTGAGAAACGCAATGTTAGGGAGAGATTGGTAGTGGTTGCCCCTGTGTTGAACTGGAATAATTCGGCGAGACTGCGAGATGGTGGGGGCAAAATATTATAAGATGCGGGAGAACGAGTTTCCGGAGTAGACAGGTGGTGCGTGGAGATGAGGAGTAAGAACCGAAGAGGAAGACCGAGGGGAAGACGGAAAGATTGCGTGGAGATCTCCTTGAAAAGACATGGACTGCCCTCGACCGCCAGCTGATGAGAATAGTATACTCTGAAAGACTGCGGGAACTGATTGTCTCCGCTGAACAGGCCGTAGGCCTCCCTGATGAAAGACGTAATAAGTTGACAAATAATTAATATAATATATTAAATTTGATAAACCAACTTATGCTAAATATATATATATATATAGTATATATATAATATATATAGTATATTATATAAATATATATTAATATAATATATATATAATATATATAATATATATATATAAAATATATATAAATGAGTATATATATATAATATATATAATATATATGAATATAAAATATATATATATATAATTATTATATATATATATATATATATAATATATACTATATCTTATATATATATAATAATATATATAGTATTTAGTGATGATCCGATGTCAAATTCTGACCTGTTTGCGATGCGGATTCTTAAGAGGATAGGCGGAATGCTGATGCGGAGCTTAAAGTAGATAGGTGCGGATGCGGATATTTACTCTTTGAAGTTTGAAATTAAAAATTATATATATATACTATATATATGATATTATATAGTATATTTATATAATATATATATATATATATATATAATAATATATATATATATACATATATATATACTATATATAAATAATATATATATATATATATAGTACAGGGTATATGTTAATAATATTGCGAAAAATAAGTATGATATTCCTTGCATAAATATAAGATAATATGTCATAAACATTTCACCGAAAACGCCTCGTTTCCAGATACCAGGTGATAAACTTATGTGGGACATATCTATATATTCATCCCCGTCCCGTGCACATCTCAACTTTATAATTAGGCACAAATATACCTGTAGGAAAGGTTAACCTACTGTTATTACTAGTTCCGTAGCTCGCTTCATTTATACATATACTAGTCCGTGTCGCATCAGGTTGTGTTCAAGTGTTGCTCATATTTCAAAATAATTACACAAATAGGTGAAATGCGATTTAAGTGCATTTTGTTTACGGTCGTACGAACGGAATTTCATTAGCCAGCCATGCGTCTCTAGTAAAGAAATGTACGCCAATCGTGTCATCCGCAGCATACTATGTTTGGGCACGTCTCCATCAACGCTTAGAAGAGACAAAGAATGTTTAAAAACCCTTTACTAATGAAAACGGCGTATCCTCGCACAGTATCAACTCCAGATGTCGAAGACAGGTTCTCCCAAGAACTTAAGGATAGTCCTACAACAAGTAACCTAGAAGATTGCTCGCAACACACATGTAAGTCATTCGAACAGTTGTTCAAGGGTATTGAAAAATCAACTTCTGTACAGCTTAACACATCCAACGATGCAGTGCACTTGTATCAACAGATTTCCTGGCAAGAGTAGCTTGTGTCGATGGAAAATCAACAGAAAATTTGCAGACAATCCTCCCATTATTTAGAAAGAAATATTGTTCAGCTTCGATGAGGGCAAATTTTTCAAACGTCAAAGAACTTCTAACAAAAACTCACATATGGCTGATGAGAACCTCACATGCAATAGTTGAGAAGCCACAATCAAACAACCTAGTTTCATTGAATATATGGGATCGGAATGTTCTGGCGACCATTTTTGGGGAAAAAAAATTTAGAAAAGGGTAACCTCCAATAAATTAAATATAAAAAATAAAAATATTTAAATATATAGTATATATAGATTATATATATATATATATAATATATAATATATATATATATATATAATATATATATATAATAATATTATATTATATATAATATATAATATATATATATATATATACTACTAAGGGTGATTCAGAAACCCTGGCGACAAACTTCGGAGGGCTTGATAGAGCAATACGATAAAGTGAAATTTATTGTTAAATTAACCTATGTTGTATGAACGCTTCGTTTCAAGGTTAACGACGATTGAACGGTACAACCATTTATGTTGTGTTACGCGTTCACAATGTAGGTTTTACTGACGATTTAGAGGTTACTCAATTTTCATGTGTTTGTGCGTGCGTGCCGCGTACATGTGTGTACGCTTAACGTCCTTGTACTTTATGTTTACGCTTGCGCCAATCACGTTGATTCAGCACAGTGTAGGGCATCGATTACGAATGGATTACTACTCTTCCGAGTTAACCGACATTGTAATGTGTTTATGTTGCGGCGAACGGAAATGGACGAAGAGCGCACCTCATGTACCTGGAACGGTTTCACCAGAATCACCTGTCCCTCAGCCACACATGTTGCTCGCCTTCGAGAATAAATGGTGACCCGCGTAAATGCGAGGACTTCCTCGTTTGAAGAAGAGGTGCTTGAAAGAGTCGCCGCCCACGACCCGTCGACTAGCACACGGGTCTTGCAAGAAGCAAAGCCTCTATGAATAGCACGCGTACACGAAAGTACAAGGACTGGCAAACGACTTCGGCACCCCGTGTGCGATTTGACCGTTGGTTTCTGCACGAGCATCGATAATCCTGCCCGATTATCTTTCGTTACCGATGAGCGTGCTCACACCGTGATAGCTAAAATTAAAACAGCAAAACAGCCACACATGGGAACGAGGACAATCCGACACGGCAATGTTTCATCAATAGTTCACCAGGCAAATTTACCGTAAACATCTGGGGTGGAATTCCTTGAGGATTAGTCTGCACCCCCTAATATAATAGCCTAATCTATCAGCCAATCAGACATGTGGACTAAACAGCATCAAATGCGAAAGATGCCGCAAATGGGTACGGAATCTAAACACCCTCCGAACCCTTTCTCAACACAACTTCAGTGACAGGAAATCATACCTTCACGCAACAATTATAAACAACTCCTCATAAACAACAAGTATAATACTGATCGCCTCCCCTCGCATGGTTCCCCTGCAACTGGTCAAAATCTAATACAGACAAAAATTACAAATTAACACAAAACACCGCCCTTAGAATTATCGACCGGATATGCACCAAACTATCCCCATACAACATTTACATGACGAGACTTACATCCTTCCTATCTCCACCCACCTGGAGCTGGTGGGGACCCAATTCTACCAGAAAACGATAAATCGCAGAACCTCACCCATGTCACCGAAATATTCTCCAACCCCCTCCAGACAGAAAAGCAGACTAAAATCCTCACCCTCCTCAAAGGCCAAATTCAATTAATCGACATCTACAACAATATTCCCCCTCCTCCTCCCAATAAGACATGGCTCACTCATAATGCCATACACAACTAAATAACACGTACCTACAAAACCCCCCAATAACAATTTACTAAACTCCCTCCCCAAAATTTCACTATTGAAGAAACACTGTCCAGAAGAGGCCAATTGGACCTCGCCCGGAACAGATCAGGTCACCACCCAAAACTTTTACAATATAAATATAGATTCAAACTAGACAATGTCACCGGGTCCCCCACCGCCACCAGATTCACAATTCCCAGATGTCACCGTCCTCTGGTGCTCCGATGCCGCATCTCACGACCCCCTGCCGACTTCTCTATTCTTCTCTTCTCGCCTGTGAACCGCCAAGAGCGTAAGCCGCTTCCTGAAGCTAGTGGTGGCCCCCACTTGAGGTGCCAGGGCAGAAGTATAGATATATATATATGATATATATATATATTATATATATAATATATTATATATATATATAATAATATAAATATATAATATATTATATTTTTACCATTATAAAATCTTTTCCCAAAGTCCTCGGCCTTTTTGCTTAGGAAAATAAAATGATTAAATTATTTTTAAAAAAGTTAGACTTTATAAACATGCGCCAAGTAAATAATCAACATTTTCTTTGAAAGAATTCCCGTTTTCTTCCAAAGTATTTAAATTTTTTTGGAGAAACTTTTATAAATCTCTCATTGCTTTCAAAGTGTTTTGAAAGAAATTCCCTTTCTAAACAGAAAGTCATCATTTTTATTGCATAGAATACAATCGGATAATTATTTATTTATATATTTATTATTAGTATATATATATATATATATATATATATATATATATATATAATATATATATATAATATATATAATATATATAATAATATATTATATATATATTATATATATATATGAATATATATAATATATATATATATATAATATAAGTATATATAATAATATATATATATAGTTATATATAATTATATTATAGTAATAGTATTTATATATATGTA